>OX443563.1:60655261-60841683 GCA_949372485.1 Cheilosia soror | reverse complement strand
CATACTCGGTTAAATTCAGCAAACATACTCGGTTGAATTTAGCCAACCTACTCGGTTAAATTCAGCAAACATACTCGGTTGAATTTAGCCAACCTACTCGGTTAAATTCAGCAAACATACTCGGTTGAATTTAGCCAACCTACTCGGTTAAATTCAGCAAATATACTCGGTTGAATTTAACCAACCTACTTGGTTGAATTTTGCCAACCTACTCGGTTAAATTCAGCAAACATACTCGGTTGAATTTAGCCAACCTACTCGGTTGAATTTATCCAACCTACTCGGTTGAATTTAGCCAACCTACTCGGTTGAATTTATCCAACCTACTCGGTTGAATTTATCCAACTTACTTGGTTAAACTTAGCCAAGGAAACCTTTTTTCCAGCCGTCGACAGCATCCTTTTGAAACGTCCATGCACCTGAAAACTTAATAATTTTTAAGAGAGAAACAATCTAAACTATGCAATTAAACACTTTGAAGTAAAACGTTTCGTACATATTTATTTTTTAAGAATTAATTACAAGATTTGGTATTAAAAACGTGATAAAAATATAACCAATCGTTCTTAATTTATAATGTGTTATCGCACAATTTACATCTTTTAAAATGTAATATTAACATATAAATATTTTTCTATATTTTTATCGTATTATATAATATTTATCTAACATAATCATTGTGAAATGATTTGTACGTTTGGTACATATTTATTTTTTAAGAATTAATTACAAAATTTGGTATTGAAACCGTGATAAAAATATAACCAATCGGTGATTATTAGTCCATAATATATATATATTTATTCCGTTCTTAATGTGTTATCGCACAATTTACAATTTACATCTTTAAAAATGTAATATTAACATATGAATATTTTTCTACTGCATCATTGTGAAATTTTATTTTTTTAAGAAAGTTTATGTTTATTACTTTATAATGGGCTTCGTAAGACTACGTACTGCCTTCCATTTGGTAAAATATTTATCGTGTTTGGAATTGGTGAAATAAATGATTCAAGAAACAGGCAAATCCGTTTTTCTATTGATGGAGCTTCTACCTGATATGCATAATAATGTTCATCAAAACATAAAGTGTCCACTAAAGTTCCAGCTAAGATTAGGCGATCGGACTCATACAAATATAATTTGTCCAATACGAAAAAATCATAAAGATAGCAATCTGAACTTAAACTTTTTACTAAGACTGATCCTTTTTTATAATGTATAGAAGACATCGTCGCCCAATTCACTCTAGTCAAATTCTTTTCAGGGTCCAGTGGTAGCTGGGAATGCAAAAAATTAAGTTCGGGTGACAAGGGAGATTTTATGGGGCCTACGTCAAGTATGTTCGAAAGTTTCCCCCTTAGGAAGATTTCATTTAGTTGAAGTTGATGCTTAATTGCTAAAGTTAAAGTGACATTTCTTCGATTACATGACGATCTAGCTGACATTTTAGAATGTCTGTGCTTAGCTTCGAACCTCATTGACCACAGTGATGATAATGGACCGTATTTTTTTAAAGCGGTGTGATAGTGAAGCAGGTTATGAAACTTTGGTTTAAGAGAGTCTTTGGTTATTTTAATATATTGTTCATTAAGTTCGGCAACTAACACTTGCAATAAATCTTCTGTTCCAACTGAAATTCTCACGCTAAGAAGTATGTCAAGAATTTTTCTTAATGTTATGTATATATTCCAAATAGCATTGTCTCTTGGTACAAAATCGCCTACAAGTAATCCAAGAAATCGTAAAAGAGTAAGCGTTTCTCCAGAAGATAAGCGCATATTCCCCCTCTTCAAATGTTCTTTTTCGATACTGCAAGGTTTATTTTTACTATCAGGCCCATATGCAAATGCTAATAATTTGTCATTAAAAAGAGATAAGGAAAAAAGTTTATTAGTTTCAGTGTACTCCAAAAGTATGAAATTTAAAATGTATTTTGCAACACCCTCTAGCACATCGTGCATAATATCAGCGCCAACCTGCTGAAACAAGTCGAAGTTCTTAATGTCCAGAAAAACACATTTTTCCTTAATACCGGTTAAAGAAACATCATTTAAAGCAAGATCAGCTTCATAGCTATCAATTGCCCGAAGAAGTGATGTATCCTCATACAGTTGCTCTTTTAATATTCGCTTTGAAACTTTGCACACTCTGCAGGAAAAATTTGCAGAGAAACTCTCTACGAACCCAATCATAGAATGTAATCCTAAATTGTCGCCAAGGATTAGAGCAAGCTCAAAAAATAAAGTTCCCTTGAAAGTTGGAATATCTATTTGTATACCTTCTTCGCTTAAGAAATTAAATTCATCAATAACTGGTTTAAATATAACATTATTGCCGAAAGATACTCTATCAGATGAATGAAATAGCAAAACAAGAAATATGTTCGAAAGAACTGATGATCGCCAAGGCGGAAGACACGGAATTGAGACGTAAACTGCCCCTAATTTATGAATACCAGAATGACTTCCAAGAACGTTTCCAATCTCGTAATCATCGAAATACATAAATAAAGGTAAAACTATTCGATTCGAATGATGCGTTACTCTGTGTTTCCAATAAGTGCCTTGAATAAAATTTTCCATATCATCTTTGTATTGAAGACTGTCCATGTATTCCAAAGTTTCGGAGAGTACGTTTTTTAACGAAAAAAAAGATTGCATTACATGTCTAAGAGGAATAAAATGTTTTTTGCATTCCACAGGTTCCATACGTATTAACCCATTTCTTTTTATATTGTCGAATCTCTGGCCAATTAAAATTCCTTGGGGTTCAATATACGATCCTCGTTTAGTAAAATAAGTAATCCTTTTTCGTTCTGTTTGTAAACATTTTAAGGGGGAAATGATTAAAGGCACGAGTGCTTCGACTAATGATCTTGAAACATCATTGGATAGGGAGCTTTCAAGACTAACTTCATCAACGCAGTTTTCAATAGCTGAACTCAATGAACCTAAAAAATCGCTTAAGCCATCAACTATTTTTTGTACTACATTTCTAGGCAAAAGTACATTCGCATAAAGAGATGCAATCAAAATCGATAATGATTCATTAACCGGTGGTGCTTCTGTTATTTCAGACTTTTTGACTTGTTCTAAACTCTTATGTGAAGGAAATACAATTTCATTTGGTTCAATTTCATTAACATAAGAGCTTGAAGGTTGATTTAGACTTTCAGAAGCGTGTTCTTTATTAATGTGTCTTCTGAATGAATTGAAAATAGAAAATGATCGTCTACAATTTCCTTCCGAGCATTTGTAGTGTATAAACTCGTGGCCGTGATGATCAAATTCAAAGTGCTGTCTTAGACATTTTGGATCCTTAAAGTCGGATCTGCATAAAAAACAAACAACCATTTTAAAATATCTAAATGCTTTGCGCCCAAATGGAAAAAAATGTAAATTAACACTCTTCAATCCCTAATTCCCCTAGCAAACTATTAGATGCAGTGGATTCTTTGTCAAAGTCAGTTATTATTTTATAAAATGCTCTTTGAATAAACACCCATGCAGATTTAGATTCCACAGGATATTTTGCGTTCAACATAAATATAATTTTAAAACAAATATCGACCGCCTCTAAGATAGTCGGTAGTATATATTTTGTATCGTTAACTACAACAAAATAACTACTTATTTTATCTAAAGACGCACCATTTATGAGGATGAACGGTTGAAGAGTCAGTCCGAATTCCGAAAGTTTTTTACGCCTTATAGAGATCGCTTCATTGATCTCCGCATCGCTGGAAACATGAGTGATGAATCCGTCGCGGGCTTCCGATTTTGATGGCCGCCAAACCTTCTTGTTGGTCCCCTTTAGGCGTATAGTTGATGTTGCCAAAAGCGATGGAATCAGCAGAAACGCACCTAGGTTACTTATATCTTCAGACACTGAAATTTAAGAAAAACAAGTTGAATTTTACTACTACATTAGGGTTGTCAGAAATAATTTGAAGAAAGTAGTTATCGTGCATGAAAATCCCGGACACAATGATACTAGACCTGATACACCGAATCTTGAATACCCTTATTATAATAAAATAATAAAATAATAGGGGTATTCAAGATTCGGTGTATCATACACCGAATCGTGAATCTAAATGTGTATTTTTTTGTAATTGAGTGGAAGAACAGTACAAGTACAAGGACTTCTTGTCTAAATATTTCCTGTCAGTATAGAATTTTGTGAGTTATTCATTCATGAACATATTATTAGGGAACAGGGATACTTCAAATCCCTCATACATTATTAGACAGGAAAATAAATAGTTTTTCCGTGAAACAGTTTTTTCTGTTTTTCTCAAAAGTGATATGTTGTACATGTACTATTCTTCTACTCATCAATTCAATTATTGTCGGGTGATTTTCTGGCACATATGAAAGTGTTGGAAAAAGAAGTTCAATAAACTCAAATCTTAAAATATAGATATTTCCTTAGTTAGATACTCCCTATTTTGAAACTTCCAATTGGGGAAAGGGGGAAGAGATAAAGAAAATCAATTTCAATTTCTGGGATTTTGGAAATTTGGCTTGGGACCCGAGTATTGGCGAATGGCGACACAATATACTTTTTATTTTACAAACAAAAAGATTGTGTTATAAATTACGTGAATTTTGGCATTCACGAATTTTCAAAATATTGGAAAAAGTTTTTCTCGGTGAAAGAAACACTGCCGCATTAAAAGCGGTAGAAGGTGAAGAGAAAGCCATCTCCTTTTTAAATGGTATTAATGTGACTGGTATTCTATATTCATTATCGAGCATTTCAGAAAAGAACCTATTTTATATTTTTAAAGTAAGATTGCATTCGATTTTGAGTACTGTGTCACTAAACTAGTAATTTTTTTATTCAGAGTTTTCGAACCTTTATTTTGTCGATTATACTAAAGTTGGTATTACTATTGTACATATATAAATATTACAATAATATGTTGAAATGAAAAAAAAATTAAAAACCCGGACATACAACATCCACATGCGAGAGTTCTAGCACGGGTACGCTAGTTTACGAAAATTAAGAAAAAATGAAAGTAAGCACTCACAATTCTCCAGCGATAGAAGGTTTTGCAAGTAGATATCCTTCGCATTTGCTTTTTTTGTAGCAGTTCTGTATATGTTTGTTTTTAAAGATGGAAAGTTTTGCATCAATCCTGTAGAATGATCGCTGTGTAGGGTGTTGAAATCCTTTTCCAGCTGTTAAAAATTAAATTGAAAATATATTTGGTGAAATTATACAACAAATTTTTACGAATAATAAGTAAATAGTTTGGAGGAAGTCCCAAATTGTTCTGGCACTGCCATTTCTACAACATTAACAACAGAATCAGAATGCATTTTGTATTTAGTGTGTAAGTTGAATCGAATATTATTACCAGTTTATACCCGAGCACGTTTTTTAGAGCCGGAAATTCGTCAAAATAGTTTGATATTGTCATCTCCTTCAAAAGTTCAAGGCGAGCACGAGTGGTTTTTCCCCATTTCTCCTCTGTAGTGTTCCAGGGATTGCTGGAATTCCTTAGCCACTTCAGATCTTCATCTGACGATTCTCCGTCTTCTACTATTTGGATAGTAGTAGATAGTAGACGATTTTGTGATGGAGTGGGAGATGATCTTCGACTCGAGCAAGGTGACGATGACAAAGAACGTTTCCGTTTAGATATTATACCCGTTTCACGGTATTTTCGCTTCAAATTGTTGATATGGTCTGGCAACTTTCCAGCCAATCGGTTAACGATCCCACGACCCGAATCCACGATTTTATTGTGAAAATACACAGACCTGTGTTCAGAAGGGAACAAATGAGCTATTTCATTTGTCCACATGCCATAAATTTTGGCCGTGATGTTTCGCTCGGGGCTGTTTTTTAGTATATGTGTGCATATAATCCGCACCAATCGAAGCCGTGCGACATTTTCAAGTGGCTTGGTCTTGTCTATTGCTAAGATACCTCTTCCCTCTAGGGAATTTTCGAGAAGTTTTTGAAGGTTCTAGAAAGACAATATAGTACTACGAATTAGGAAAATCTGTTCCTAGACACTGTTTTTTTTTTTTTTTTTTTTTTTTAATTGTGGTAACCATTTAACAAATTGTTTAGGTACATTGTAGTTACATGAGGACTACAAAAACTTCATAGCACATTATGATCTTCAGTAATGAACTAACGCTATGTTAACCTTTGCTGCCCACCTTCCAAAACGGAATCAATATGGCCGCGGTTCCGGTGCAAGTGAATTCTACCCTCGCGAACTATTTATGTATGTAGTGAAAACGAAATATTTATGGACACTAAGTAGTACCTACTAAGTTATCGCGTTTTGAATGCCCCTATTGGAGAACACAACTCAACTTAGTTGAGTTGAGTTGTCTTCAATTCAACTCAACTTTCACACAACCCAAACTAACTAACAACTTATAGACAACTGACAGACAACTTTTCTATCAAGGTTGTTTATGACAATACGGACAATACCGAATTTTGAATTACATAAAACCAGGAGACAACTCAACTGTTTCGTTGTCTTACACAATAGGGGCAGGCAGAAGTGTCGTGCTTTGGGAAATTTCACTCGCTTTCATTCGCTTACATAATTCGAACGAATAAATTTTATACAAATGAACCACAACAAAGGAAATGCGTATTTTTGAATGAGCTTTGCGTATTCGCGTCAGTAAAATTGGGTTATTTGCTTGCACCGGAGCCACAGGCGTAGGCTAATCTCAGATTTTATTTGTTATTTATTACAGTATGTTTTTCAACTTGTATACTTACAACTTCTTCTGTTCCATATAGAGATTTCTCGGAAGTAGTAGGTGTAACAATGGCATCTATCAATAAATTTGAACTTGTGGATTCAAATTTATCACTAACTTCAAAAGAAGGTAGCATGTCGTTCAGCAAAAAACTTACATTTGTGCTTTGGTCTTGGGAACTGGTAAAATTTGTTTCTTGAATTTCATAGACCTGTATATGAACAACAGTAATTGCTACCATCAGTAGATGTAAATATTAATGATTCTGTAATAACAACTAACCGAAGTGTTAGCAGCATTTGGATGCATTGCCTTTCGCCATTCCTCAAAATTTCGCATAAAAAGTACACGATGTCCTATGATTGGGAACATCTCCCTTATCTCGGCATGGCCTAGTAGCGCCAAAGATATTGACGTTATGGCATTTTCTGTCATATTGAAAACAATTCTAGTTTAGTTCTTATTTAACATTTTTGTATCTTTTATCAGAGTTATAAAAGAAAGAATCAAACGATTTGAACAAGTAGATTTTAGTGAAGTTTCATGAAAACTGAATTTGGTTTTTGCGTACCGTGTAACCAAAATAATATAAAGGGTATTCACTTAATCTGATAAATGTATGCAGCTCGTAAATGTATAAATTTCTGCGGTGCTTTAAGTGAACACCGCTCGGAAATGTCATTGCTTAAATAGCGTAAATTGACTGTAAATCTGGAATCAAACAAACAATTCATACGACTGTCTGTCAAAGTTTGACATTTGTGATTTGCACAACTTTCCGCGGTTGATTTCCCAGCCTAAATCGTCGCGGAAAATTATGAGGTCTGCGTAAACTATTAAACTATTCTCCATACAAAATCTGACAGTTGATTTACGAGGTGGTAAATTTATGCAGTTTATGAGGCTTTTACGCGTTAAAGTGAATACCCTTATAGTAATAGAATGATAAAAGATACTCCTTCGTATATATAAATGAATATATTATAAACATACCCTTGAAAACGTCAATATAATTTTCCAAGCCCCACTCTCGCAATAAATTGCAGACGTCGTCGTCCATAGCTTTATGTCTATAAAACAGACAATAATTCTTAACTATTTCAGAAAGCACGAACAAATCTTGCATTAAAGGGTTATTCTCCAGGGGTCAGATCACGTAATATGAAAAGGATCGAAGGACATCATTTCGACAATAGCAGTCTCTGTTTATTGCGACTGATATGCATAAAAACTATATCGTTCAGTCGTTTTTATTTTACGTGATCTGACCCCAGGAGAAGAAGAAAAAGTCAAATACCAGTAATTGCGCAGTTAAAATCCGATGCGTAATCAAACACGAATAATTTGTAACGGAATGAAAAAAAACACAAATTGCATATTGCAACTACCACAAAAATATTAGTATCTACGTAATATTATTGAATTATATGTAATAAATTATAGTTACCTTGGGTAAACGATGAAATCCTTGAACTGTAGGGTAAACGATGGAATAAAATACCACTGTAGGGTACAAGATGAAATCCTTGAATTACCACTGTAGGGTAAACGATGGAATAAAATACCACTGTATGGTACAAGATGAAATCCTTGAATTACCACTGTAGGGTAAACGACTTTGAATTAATACTGAAAGTATAATTTTTGTAAAGTTGATTCGCATTAAAATCAGTCAACTTGGCTTTGTTAAATTTAAAGTGTAATAATAACCGAGTGTAATTCTACTCGGTAAGAAACAACCGAGATATCGGTTAAAATCAGTCAACTTGGCTTTGTTAAATTTAAATGAGTGAACTGTAAAAAATAACCGAGTGTAATTCTACTCGGTAAGAAACAACCGAGATCTCGGTTAAAATCAGTCAACTTGGCTTTGTTAAATTTAAATGAGTGAACTGTAAAAAATAACCGAGTGTAATTCTACTCGGTAAGAAACAACCGAGATCTCGGTTAAAATCAGCCACGGCTGGGTTGAAAGAAAAACGAGTTCAAACACGAATAATTTGTCACGTAATAAAAAAAAAACACAAATTGCATATTGCAACTACCAGAAAAATATTAGTATCTACGTAATATTATTGAATTATATGCAATAAATTATAGTAACCTTGGGTAAACGATGAAATCCTTGAACTGTAGGGTAAACGATGGAATAAAATACCACTGTAGGGTACAAGATGAAATCCTTGAATTACCAGTGTAGGGTAAACGACTTTGAATTAATACTGAAAGTATAATTTTTGAAAAGTTGATTCGCATTAAAATCAGTCAACTTGGCTTTGTTAAATTTAAAGTGTAATAATAACCGAGTGTAATTCTACTCGGTAAGAAACAACCGAGATCTCGGTTAAAATCAGTCAACTTGGCTTTGTTAAATTTAAATGAGTGAACTGTAAAAAATAACCGAGTGTAATTCTACTCGGTAAGAAACAACCGAGATCTCGGTTAAAATCAGCCACGGCTGGGTTGAAAGAAAAACGAGTTCAAACACGAATAATTTGTCACGTAATAAAAAAAAAACACAAATTGCATATTGCAACTACCAGAAAAATATTAGTATCTACGTAATATTATTGAATTATATGCAATAAATTATAGTTACCTTGGGTAAACGATGAAATCCTTGAACTGTAGGGTAAACGATGGAATAAATTACCACTTTACCAGATGAAATCTTTGAATTACCACTGTAGGGCAAACGATTGAAATCCTTTAATTACCTATGTAGGTATAGTTTTTATAAAGTTGATTCGCTTTCGATTCACTTTTAACACAGCAAAAACTTTTATTGCAAAAAAATTAAAAACACTAGACACAACCGAAGGGTAAAGCACAACCGAAGAATACAACCACCAGAAACAAACTGACTGTACTAGGTATTCTGTTCTGTATTCAGTGCGCATCGTACAGAAGAACGAGTAAAATCCAGTGTTGCCGCTAGGTTAAAATAAGAGTCACTAACCGAGTATCCAAAATATTATACATTAATAATTCTAACATATAATATTATTATCATAATCGATTTATAAATTTACACATTAGTGGAAGATTTTGAAACACATTTTTGTTCTGATAAGTATACATAATTGTAGGGATGTGACTGATATATTAGTATTCATTACGATATTACTAATATTAGCTAAAATTAGTAATATCCGCAAAGGTGTTGAACAAAAATATTATTTAACTGATATCAAATCGTCAGTAAATGTCACGCACTTCCATCCGTATTGGCTATTTCGGAGATCAAACAAAAAATCGCCTCAATTGAAGATTTCTTGGACGTTTTTTAATCCATTGACATCGTAGCCATCCTTTGATGGAATTTGTTACTTTATGGCTTGATAAAAAGAAGACGAACCATATTTTGGGATATAGCCCCAAAATATTAAAAATTTGAGTGATTTTTTTCACTTGGAAAAATTAAGATTTTAGGGCTTTCTGGTGACATTTCGAAATAAATATAGTATATATCCCAAAATATGGTACGTCTTCTTTTTATCAAGCCATAAAGTAACAAATTCCATCAAAGGATGGCTACGATGTCAATGGATTAAAAAACGTCCAAGAAATCTTCAATTCAAACGAATTTTTGTATACCCTCCACAGGAAGGTATATTCACTTTATCATTACATTTGTAACGCCAAGAAGGATTCACCGGAGCCCTTTAAAGTATATATATTCTGAATCAGGATCACATTCTGAATCAATTTAGCCATGTCCGTCTGTCTGTCTGTCCGTCTGTCTGTCTGTTGAAAACACGATAGCGTCCAAACGAATCGACTTAGGCGAATGAAATTTTGTGAGAGGACTTATTTTTACCGTCGTAAGATTGGTATTGAAAATGGGCTATGTCGGTCAAGTAGTTCTGGTACTTCCCATACAAAACCACTATTTGACCCATCTGTCTGTTGAAAACACGATAGCGTACAAACGAATCGACTTAGGCGAATGAAATTTTGTGAGAGGTATTATTTTTATCGTCGTCAGGTTGGTATTGAAAATTGTCTATTTCGGTAAAGTAGTTCTGGTACCTCCCATACAAAACCTGTATATTAGACACATGCGTGTAGGTGTACAGTACATAGATACTAACTGGTATAACAAACATTTTGCATGACTTTTCTGCAGTGGAGGGTATCAAAGCATCGGCCAGGCCGATGACAACACTTTTACTTGTTTTTTATTTGAAAGGTGTAAGTCAATCGCTCTGGCAGAATCTAATTTTTAGTTAAAAAATTTAGTTTTTAAAAATTATTTTAATTGAAAAAAAGTATCACTAGTACAAGATAATTAAGCCAACTACCAGAATTTCTACAATAAATGATTGTCAGTCTATGCGCGATATTTCCGCTAGATATACCTAATGACAATGTCACCAACACGGTAACCCTGGTCAAATCAAGCAGCAGCAGCATACATACTGCATCAAGATACTGCGTAGTGGATACTACAGTGCTGTCGAACGTTTGCAATACTTTTGCTCGGTGCGTAATGCCATATTGCCCACTGGAATGAACGCAAAAATATTGAAGTGGTTTTGTTTCTTCATGCGGTTTTCATTTTGAGTAATATGATGTGGTACTCGATTGGGCAGGCAAGCACACTTTTTCTTGATCTAGATCACTTTTTATTGGCACAAAAAAGCCATATTTTTGGAATCTAGATTACTTTTCCGAAACTCGATTTATTTTCAGAGTTGCTCGACATTTACCAATGCAAATGCATTTGAGTTTAACAGCTCGCAGAGTATGTTTACGTTTTAGTGAACTTTACCAACGTCATCGCAACATTTTACGTCGGCTTGATTTTAGTATCTAAATATAATTGATTTTTATATCAAAAATCAGTGGAAATTAAAAGAAAATGAGAAAAAAAAAACTTGTAAATCAGTTGAAAATATTAAAACAGCGTTTATCTCATACTATCGTTATTTTCTTACAAACGAAAAACAAATCAATTTTGGATTGTGTAAAAAGCAGGCAATGCATAAAGGAAGATTATTCATATGATGTGCGTGTTGAAATGTGAGAACCAATACAAAGACCTTGTTCAGTGTTAAGTCTGAAAAAGGAAAAAGATATGGAGAAAGTGAATAAATATATTGCAATTGCATACCTACTTGGTGATATGTTAAAACGTACATCGGTTCGGGCAATACTTTAGCAGTAAATTATTCGCCATGCTTTTTTTTGTATTGTTGCATCATTCCAGATTACGTTTCAGTTTCCAGGCGAATGATTATAGCCCTCTATAATTATTTCCACAAAAATATAAAAAACAATATTCCAAAAAAAAGATTTCACAGCACTCTTACAAATTTCAAACGACAGCACTGATGCAGTGCATTGCAACGAGTTGGTTAAATTCAACCAAGTATTCAGTAAGAAATAAACGAGTTTCTTTCAACTCAAGCAAATGCGCAGACAGTTAATGACGAGACTGTACGACTGTACCTTATATGTATGTAGTTACAAAATGTTCTGAAAACTTGTAAGAGATGTGTTCATCTGTTTGGTATTGTGTTTTTTCTCTGGGGCAAAATGCTGCCATGGTGTGTGGTGTCGGCTGTCGGTGTGTGCTATAGGTACTTATTGGTTTTTATATTTTTCGTCTCATCTGTGCGATGAGTAACGAAAAAATATAATGCAGGCACGATACGAAAATGACGCACCACGGGTAGATAAACGAATGTTTTTTTTACATGGTAGAATTCAAACGAGTTACTCGGTTAAAATCAATGAATAAGCTCGATAGCATATTTTGATAATTAACCGAGTGATTTGGTTAAAATCAACCGAGCTATTCGTTCGTAGATAAACGAATGTTTTTTTTTACTTGGTAGAAATCAAACGAGTTACTCGGTTAAAATCAATGAATAAGCTCAGTAGCATATTTTGATAATTAACCGAGTGATTTGGTTAAAATCAACCGAGCTATTCGTTCGTAGATAAACGAATGTTTTTTTTTACTTGGTAGAAATCAAACGAGTTACTCGGTTAAAATCAATGAATAAGCTCGATAGCATATTTTGATAATTAACCGAGTGATTTGGTTAAAATCAACCGAGCTATTCGTTCGTAGATAAACGAATGTTTTTTTTTACTTGGTAGAAATCAAACGAGTTACTCGGTTAAAATCAATGAATAAGCTCAGTAGCATATTTTGATAATTAACCGAGTGATTTGGTTAAAATCAACCGAGCTATTCGTTCGTAGATAAACGAATGTTTTTTTTTTACTTGGTAGAAATCAAACGAGTTACTCGGTTAAAATCAATGAATAAGCTCGATAGCATATTTTGATAATTAACCGAGTGATTTGGTTAAAATCAACCGAGCTATTCGTTCGTAGATAAACGAATGTTTTTATTTTACTTGGTAGAAATCAAACGAGTTACTCGGTTAAAATCAATGAATAAGCTCAGTAGCATATTTTGATAATTAACCGAGTGATTTG
Organism: Cheilosia soror; assembly: GCA_949372485.1. Lineage (NCBI taxonomy): Eukaryota > Metazoa > Arthropoda > Insecta > Diptera > Syrphidae > Cheilosia > Cheilosia soror. Next base: position 60,828,475 of record OX443563.1, on the reverse strand, counting down.
GTTAAAATCAACCGAGCTATTCGTTCGTAGATAAACGAATGTTTTTTTTTTACTTGGTAGAAATCAAACGAGTTACTCGGTTAAAATCAATGAATAAGCTCAGTAGCATATTTTGATAATTAACCGAGTGATTTGGTTAAAATCAACCGAGCTATTCGTTCGTAGATAAACGAATGTTTTTTTTTTACTTGGTAGAAATCAAACGAGTTACTCGGTTAAAATCAATGAATAAGCTCGATAGCATATTTTGATAATTAACCGAGTGATTTGGTTAAAATCAACCGAGCTATTCGTTCGTAGATAACGAATGTTTTTATTTTACTTGGTATAAATCAAACGAGTTACTCGGTTAAAATCAATGAATAAGCTCAGTAACCTATTTTGATAATTAACCGTGTGATTTGGTTAAAATCAACCGAGCTATTCGTTCGTAGATAAACGAATGTTTTTTTTTACTTGGTAGAAATCAAACGAGTTACTCGGTTAAAATCAATGAATAAGCTCGATAGCATATTTTGATAATTAACCGAGTGATTTGGTTAAAATCAACCGAGCTATTCGTTCGTAGATAAACGAATGTTTTTATTTTACTTGGTAGAAATCAAACGAGTTACTCGGTTAAAATCAATTAATAAGCTCAGTAGCATATTTTGATAATTAACCGAGTGATTTGGTTAAAATCAACCGAGCTATTCGTTCGTAGATAAACGAATGTTTTTTTTTTACTTGGTAGAAATCAAACGAGTTACTCGGTTAAAATCAATGAATAAGCTCAGTAGCATATTTTGATAATTAACCGAGTGATTTGGTTAAAATCAACCGAGCTATTCGTTCGTAGATAAACGAATGTTTTTTTTTTACTTGGTAGAAATCAAACGAGTTACTCGGTTAAAATCAATGAATAAGCTCGATAGCATATTTTGATAATTAACCGAGTGATTTGGTTAAAATCAACCGAGCTATTCGTTCGTAGATAACGAATGTTTTTATTTTACTTGGTATAAATCAAACGAGTTACTCGGTTAAAATCAATGAATAAGCTCAGTAACCTATTTTGATAATTAACCGTGTGATTTGGTTAAAATCAACCGAGCTATTCGTTCGTAGATAAACGAATGTTTTTTTTTACTTGGTAGAAATCAAACGAGTTACTCGGTTAAAATCAATGAATAAGCTCGATAGCATATTTTGATAATTAACCGAGTGATTTGGTTAAAATCAACCGAGCTATTCGTTCGTAGATAAACGAATGTTTTTATTTTACTTGGTAGAAATCAAACGAGTTACTCGGTTAAAATCAATGAATAAGCTCAGTAATATATTTTGATAAAATTAACCGAGTGATTTGATTAAAAACAACCGAGCTATTGGTTGTATTTAGCCAACACTCATCGTTTGTTTATAACAGAGTGAATGTGAGTTTTCAGCAAACATAGATTCGTTTGAATTTTCATGAGTAAAACGGTTAAAAATAACCAATCAGTGTGTTAAAAACACGAAATAAGTTGGTTGATTTTAACCTAGATACTCATTACAATTTAACAAACATGAAAACTAAGTAGTTCGGTTAATTTTAACCGAACTATTTAGTAATGACAACCGTTTAGTGTGCTATTTTTAACCGTATTCATTTAACAGTATTAACTTGGTTGTTTTTAGCAACGAGTACTCATTTATTTTTAACCGAGATTTGGTTAATTTTAACCGATTTATTTTTAGCAGAGCAAAAATCGCACTCGGTTAAGGACAATGTTTTTGCGTGCTGGCTGAGAAGAAGTTTTGACTTCTTTTCAAGTCCGCCACTTGAGTATTGTATCGATTGAAGTTGAAAAATTCTGAGAATATTTGACCTGTCGTTTAGGGAATATTGTGGGGTTGTCAACCTAGGAACGAGTTAGGTTTTAGAGGAGATTATTTTTAAAAACCCATTTTTGGTAGTATTTCCTCCCAAAGATTAAGGATATTATGCTCCTTTACTCTACGTAATGTCGTATTGCACGACAAGGAGAGATAGAGAAAGTAATGCTGTAGGGTTTCAGTTTGAGAATCATTTTAGGGTTGGTCAATAGTGGAGATATCAGAGCAGGTGGGTGCGAGGCATTAGCCCTAAGCTATTCTTGCTAAAATATTTCTGTGACGAAGACACAGAAAGAACACAACCTATACTCAAACTTATAAACCTTCTGTTCCTAACTCGCGTTTATGCCAACCATAGGCAGTTGCGGTTAGGCTAAAGGTAAAAATACTTTTATGCCATTATTCTCTTCGAAAAGATAAGACGTTTAAAACCACCAAAAAGAAACGGACGAAAAATATGTAATCCAGAAAATAATTTATTACGGTCTTCAAAAATTCAGAAACAACTTCTTTGCCACGAAAGTCGTCATAGGTACCTACCATAAGTGATTCAGCCCAAACTTCTCGTTAGTAAGCAGAATTGTCGTATTGAGGTAGACCCACTGAAGTAACCCACGATTAACCAGTATAATGCGAAAGGAGTATTTAGTCCGGATTTTGGAATTGGACAGTTACCGACAAATACTATGTTGCTACATGAACTTACAGTACACTTGACAACCGCGAGGACATCAATTTTTCAAAACTCCTTCTGTTACAGGACAAGCAAACTTTCCAACTCGCTTCCTGTAGATGTATTTCCAGAAGGCTACAATTTGCAGTAATTTAAGTGCAGAATAAACATATCTGCATACATCTGCGAACATCTCGGGGCGCTGATGAAGTGTTATAGGTTCATCTTTCCCGGGAGAAGTATTAAAAAAAATACATAGACATACATAGATTATTAAGGAGCTACTAATGCTATATGGTCAATATTATGCTTTTTTTTTTTTGCCAAGAACTGACAATGCCAACTACCTAACTGATTTTGCACAAAGTTCGAAAGATTTTAATTCGGAAGATGTGTGGTTTTAATAGAGCAAAATATGTATGTATCAACAGCTGCCACCGAAAAGCTGAAATTCATTTCATGTGCCTCCAAGGCACATTCAAAACATACCTAATGTCGACATTTCATACTTTCAAGAGCTTTCACATTCTTTGTTATTGAGCTTACTCACTGCGATTTGAAGGTCATAGAAAAGAGGGCAGGTGATTCGGTTATGATTTGGACGGCATTTTGCTCTGCGGAAACATCTACAAATCACGCAGTTGATATGCTTGTGAGCATGTATACACCCAGAGAAAAAACAACGTAAAATCAAAGAAAACCACTTTAATATAAAGATTTTTCGGAATGATTTAGCTTCGAAGACGAAAATTTTAAAATCAAAGTGACATAACATGAATTCAAATCGTTTCCATACTTTAAAAGGAATTCAATTCAACCAGGGATTTACGTTGATTTGATATGGAATCGCAGTTCGATCAAACTCATCCATTTTTAAAACAATGTTACTCAATTTTGATTCAACCAAAATGAAACATAGATTCAAATGCCCCTGACTTTAAAAATACTACAAATACATTTTGATATAATCATTATGCATTGCCCAATTTTGAAAATAGAATGTTTCAACTTTAATTTAACTTTGTTCAAGAATTGATTCAAAGTGAACCAATTTTGAACAAGTATTTTTTAACTTTAAGCTTACCATGGTGCATCGTAGACCTTACTGCTTTCGACTTTGGAAATATATATCACATTTAATATTTGGTACAGCCATATTTGTTTGTAAAAAATGTATTTTATATTTAATAAATATAATTACATACAATTCTTAAATTTATTTACAACAATTTCTTTTTTACTAATTTATCTCTACAACAAGTATATTTTGTGGTTAAATAAATAAATTTTATTTCGTTATTAGCTGAAATAAAATTATTTTTAATTTGTTTTTTGTTGGTGCATAAATACATAATTTTATTTTACATACTTACCAGAGAGCTTAATTAAATCACCACCAATTGACACTTTTGAACGAGACTTTACACTTTGCTTTCTATTTTTAAATAGATGAAAGATTTTTTTTTAATATACGTTCATCGATATTAAAAACAGTAACAACAAAAATGGTCTAGGTACTTGACTCTACATCGCTGTCACAAAACTAAAAAAACAACTCCTGGAGTGGATGGCGTCTTAAAATAACGTTCTATTAACTGTGCAGTACTTTAAAAGTACGTAAATGACACTTTGAAACTTAATTTTGGACAAATACTAGTATGTTCCACTTTAAAACTACGTTAAGAGTACATAAAATATTACAAAATATGGTTTCAATCTAAAAGTGAACACGTTTCACTTTAAAACTAGGCTGCATTTATTTAAAATGGCATTGCCTATTCAAATCAAATATTTATCAACGTTAAATTAAATATGATTCAGAGATTTTTGTTCAACTTAAAATCAAATTCGATCATATTAAATTTTACGTTGCATTTTTTCCCTCAGTGTATAGGTAGTGAGCATGTCCGATGAGTTTTTTCTAGAAAATTTCGTATTCCAACATAACGCGACAGTCCATAACCCAAGATCCGTAAAAGAATGGTCTTCATGAAAAAATATCGAGGTAATGAAGTGGAAGTCCAGATCTAAATCCCATAGAAAATTGGTGGGGTGTTCTTGCAGGTAATGTTGACTTACATTAGGTACACATAGCAGACAATTCCACGACTTCAGGCAACGCCACAAGAAAAATTTAGCGAGGTTAAATCGAACGATCTTGGTGGCCAATTCACGTCACCTCTGATAGAGTTCAGATAACCATACCCTGCAGCTGAGTGACACATATCCACCACTTGCTGGAACCACATATTAGCAGCATCGTTCTGTAGTACTCGCCGTTGATGGTATTGGCCTTACCAACGTCATGAAAAAGTACGGAGCAATGACGCCACCGCCAGTTTAAAATGCGCTTTTTATGGATGCATTGTCACCTCGTGTTGGTTGGCGTCATCCCATATATGGCAATTTGGCCATTCATCCAAAAATGCGGCCCGTGCTAAAGATGATTTTTCGATGGTCATTACATTATCATTGACTTTGAGCTCCTGGGTCAGTTGGATCTTGAACGGGTATAGGCCCAAGTCTTGACTCGAACTACTGACCTATACCATATTTAAAACAAATATAAAAACCTTTATGTGTTACTGTTTTTTGGGCCAGAAAGCTTGGTATAAACCTATAGGACCTCAAATCTAAACAGAGACCTAAAGAAATCACTTTTATTTTTCTCTGTTTGTTTATAGTCTGGACATTCTGGTTTCTAAAATCATTCCTGTCCATACAATTAATATTTCTTCTAATGCCTATACTTTCTTGGTTGGTAGTTGTTTCTCTTATGAAAATTATTAAAATCAGTGTAGTTACAGATACGTATACCTACATATACGTTGTGATCCCAACCTTATTCATGGTGCGTCGTTAAATCCCTATCTAAGGCAACATACTCAATGACCATTTGCCGTTCATTTATTATACCGCACAGATGTCTGAAGCTATCAAATAAATTTAACACACCTTTATGAGAAATGCTGCATAAAATTGAATCTTAGGCGCATGGTTAATCACATGGTAAATAGTTGTTCAAAAAGGAAACAAAGGGTTAACCGAACGCGTTTCGCGTCCACCCGTCGCGGTCGTCCAGTTCACCGTTTGTAGTAAAGGGATCGCGTATGTAATTACAGCCCGCGACTTGCATTTATTAACATGCTAACAAGGATCACGATAAGTGATAGTGTTGGCGCTCCTTCTTATTGCTTCTACTCTTTCCCTAATCATCACCTTTGAGCAATTATCCCACCAATTTACTCTTTAATTGGAACTAGGGCGCATCCCCATAAACTGTGGAGGTTCAAGGAATACCTAATTTCTTATCGCTCTGATGCAAATGCAATAAATCCTTTTTCCGTTCTTCAGACCGCGGTCTATTTTTATCATCGGGTTTATTTTGTTTTGTGTTTTTTTTTCTTCTCATCTCTCTTTCTGTTTTCACATCGTTTCTCAGCTCTTTGGCTGGATTATAATAACACCGTTCACAGATCTCAGTACGTTTGCGTATCTATGTGCATTATCTCCAATCGCATCCCCAACAAAGCTTCTGTTTTATTGATATAAATAGTTCCATTAGGGTCAATTAATCATATATCGGCTGTCGATGCAAATTTATGTCGATCGCCAGTCTATCTTATCATCAGTATTCAGCGCGAAATGGGCTATTATGAGAGAGTTTGAACGACGCGGCAACTTCATAGAATATTTTTAGATCCCACAGTAAAGGCAAAAGCCTCTCGATGAGGTACTGATAACCTATCTTCACCAGCATAACATAGAAATAAAATTCTCCACGGATTGCAGCAATAAAAAGAAAGAGAGTTTTTTCTATCATGAGAGATATCTGTCAGCTGCAAATGAAATTCCCATGGAACTCGATCCAAACAGGTATACCTGTGCGGCACGCGACTCATGCTCATCGTGTACGTTCGGAAAATTTCGGCTGCACTAAGTGGTTGACCTGTAAGCTGCTCTGCCCTACGGCGCGTTGTATACAGTGCAGCAGACTTCCTTATAAGAAAACAACAATCACGATCGCACGACACAATCAGAGGATGTTGTATGATCGCGTCTGTGCCGATGCCGGGCAGATGTACCAAAACCAATACTTTGTTGAACCTGTTTGCGCCTCAAGAAGCAGACAGAGCAGCCGCGCACAACGACAACGTTGAGCTGGGGAAATGCCGAACAAATACCCCAGGTTGTGCAGCAGAAAGTAGGGGTAATCTATCTCTCTTTCTCTTCCTAGGGGATACTTGCTCTCTTTAGAAGGCGCACTGTGCACAGATATACTTTTTTGGCTTTTATTATTATTTACGGCAAATGCGACGACAAGGTAAAGGTACATCTTACAAGATCAAAAGAGATCTTGGGGATTTGTTGCTTTTTTTTTTACCTGTGTACAGATTGAGCTGGTGCGAGCACACCTTGAGAGTACAAAATCAGAAGATCGAGGACGAAGGGATTCATTAAGGGATACGCATCCTCGGAGTTAGCATCTTCACTTAGAATTTATCCCCGAAAAAGGAAAAAAAAAACATTCGAAAAGTCGTATACAAACGAAATAGTTGTTGAAAAGTTTCATAGTGAATTGACATGATGGCGTTAGGATCGGAAAGGCTACATCACATTCCACAAATGCCTATTGGAGGAAACTACCTAAAGCACGTACCCATAGCGCCGGCCAATCATTCCGCCTTGGATGGACCCAGACACAATAAACGTTATGTGTACGCAAATAAACCGTATGGTGGAATTGAAACAAATCCGTCGGTAATACGGCGGAACGCTCGTGAGAGAAATCGTGTAAAACAAGTGAATAATGGATTCGTCAGCCTTCGGCAGCATATTCCACAAGCGATTGTAGCTGACTTGAGTAATGGCAAACGAACTGGCGGCAGTAAGAAACTAAGTAAAGTCGACACCTTGCGGATGGCAGTGGAGTACATCCGGCGGCTGAAAACACTTCTGGACGACGATCAGGATAGCAACGATGCAGCGAGTTCGATATCGTTTAATAGTCAAAGTTCAGCGGAGGCATCTGCAGATGAAGTGCATCAACAATCTGCGAATGAATTCGATGAGTTTTCCTACTACAATCAACATCAGAACTATGAGAACTATTATGTCACACCACCAGCATGTCAGGATACGGCTTTGATATCGCCAACATCATCGTCATACAGTGATGGATATTATTCTTCAACGGACCAAGTTCCAAAGGCGCAAATAAAGTTCGAGAACTCGTTCGACGATTACAACAATACGACGGAGGACGAGGAACTTTTGGATTATATTTCACTGTGGCAGGAGGACATGTAGACAGTTCACTGCGTAAAAGCTGCATTTATGCGGATCTCTAGTCAAATTGAATATCGATGAATGGCCATTGACACTATTACCTCTTGTTAAGGATAAAATAAATTTTGTTGATTTGTTAGTTTTTGTTTTGTTAGCTGTAAATATGTACAAAGTGAATATAACATAAGTTTTTTTTTTTTTTTTAAGAATGGAAGACAATGATTTAAAATTAGTTTTAAGAGAACTATTTAAAATAAAAGCAAAAAAAAATTAATTTGATTGTGTTTTGATTTGCGGTTGAATATTTGTTTTTTAATACAGAGTTTTTCAGAAGCGGATTTCTTTGGTTTTAAGGTAACACAATTGTAACTATCATTATGGTGAATATTAAAAAAAAATACCACTAGGTACCTAGACAAATGCACAACTTTTATCTCTGAGGTACATACTATGGGCTACCGATCTTTAGTGGACAATTTCGGGCTTCCATTTTGCTACATTGGTGATGCTACTTATTCCAACTGAAATTGGGAAGTGCAGATGGACAACACTGCATTTAGAGAACTGTAGAGCTACGAAAAGCTCTAGCAAAAGCGAAAGTTCTTTTTTATGAGAGTACCTACGTGAACTGTTAATTTCAATAGTTGTTTTTACCATAAGATATATGTAATACCTTCAGTAATAATGTCTACTACACAATATTTCAGTATACTAGATAATTATTGTAGATACCATTTACCTACTCTCATTTACATGCAACTAGAAAGTCGCAAGAAATTTGTGGTAGTCTTATATAGAGCTATTAGAACCTCTTTCAAAGCTGATGACCCCAAATTAAAAGCTGTCATAGCCTACTAAAAGTGTTATAATATCTACCAACATACTTACTTACTTACTTAGATGGCGCTACAGTCCGGGGTGGACCTGGGCCTCAACCAACACGCCTCTCCAGATAGCACGATCTTTGGCTAACTGCCTCCAGTTGCGCACTCCAAGTTGGTTGAGGTCCCTTTCCACTTGTGCGCACCACCTAAGGCGAGGTCTTCCTCTACTGCGTTGTCCCTCCGGGTTGGAATCGAAGACTCTTCGGGCCGGAGCGTTGGTGTCCAGTCGCTCTACATGTCCTAGCCATCTTAGTCGACTGATACGTACTTTTCTGACCAAGTCGATGTCGCTGTATAGCTCGTAGAGTTCGCTGTTAAATCTCCTCCTCCAAAGCCCGTCAACGCAAACGGGACCGAAAATCACTCGAAGAATTTTGCGTTCGAAGCGCCCAAGGAGATCTTCATCCGCTTTTGACAACGTCCATGATTCTGCGCCATAAAGCAGGACTGGGATGATGAGGGTCTTATATAGAGTCTCCTTGGTGTTTCTCGACAAGGCCTTACTAATCAATTGCCTTCTTAGGCCAAAGTAACAGCGGTTGGCAAGTGTAATTCTTCGCTTGATTTCTGATGTGATGCCATTTTCAGAATTAATAGCGGAGCCGACGTAGACAAAGTCCCGAACTACCTCAAAGTTATAGCTGTCTATCGTGACGTTCTGTCCGATTCGTCGATGTTGTGTGTCCCTTCTTGTTGACAGCATATATTTCGTTTTGCCCTCATTCACCACTAAACCCATTTTTGCCGCCTCTGTACTGATACTTGCAAACGCACCAGTGACAGCTCGCTGTGTTCTGCCAATGATGTCGATGTCGTCTACCAACATGAACATACAGAGCTGTAAAAGCCCTTCAGATATCGAAAAATGACACACTGGATGCTATCATAGTCTGTTTATACTTGTCATGTAAAAGCTGACATAACCTCTTGAAACCTCTTTAGTATACCTTACATATGGTTTCTAATATGTAGGTATATTTAAGCGTCTTTAAAAATCTAGAAAGCCCAGATTGATAGCAAAAAAGAACTCTTAAAAAATATAAAAATTTAAAGAGTTTTTGTGGTTTCAAAAACTGCAGTTACAGTGTACTGTCTACTTGATATGGGATCAATATCCAACAAGAATATCGCTGTCTACATTGATAGTTAGGCTGCGCTAAAAGCGCTAGAGTCCTGCATCATCAAATCTGAACTAGACAGGAGCTATGCCGCACAATGCTCAGAGCACTATGCGCCGTACCCGGACACTGCGATGTTGAGGGTAACGAAAGGGCTGATGTTCCGGCCAAAACCGGAGCAAAGCTTCCACCTAATGAAACAATTGAGGGCTTAAGACCACCAATAGCCGTGGCCAAGAGAATAATTTATTCTCGAGAATATTAAAAACAGGGCAGATCAGAGATGATTGAATATAATGTAGTAGGGCACAGGGTCTTAAAGTCTATGTGGCCTAAGCTAGATAGGAAAAATTCTGTAGAATTACTAAAGCTCAGAAGATCAAGGATACGAATGGTAATAGGGATACTCTCGGGGCACTGTCTTCTAAGGAAGCACGCTATGAGATTAGGTCTAACAGATACAGACATATGCAGGTATTGCGAAGACTTACATGTCACCGAAGATATAACTCATCTCCTCTGTGAAAAACAAGCTACCTCGGTAGGTACCTATTTCTTCGACAATTTGGAGGAGGTTGGCCTCGCAAACAAAACTGAAACAATTTTCAGGTTCTCTAGGGAAATCAATTGCTTGGGCGAAGTGGTTTAGGTTATTTGACCGTTAAGGTTGCCCAGGAATGGCGATGGGTCCAATATGGTGCCTAGTCCAATGTGATGAACTCACACCCTATTCAACCTAACTTAACCTAACCTATAATGTCTACACAATACAGAGTTATTATATCCGCTCTTCTGTTGTTATATTATCGAAACGACAATTCGGCACAGCTGATAATCCGTTGAACCTGATCAACATTACCCTAAGCAGAACTGCAGTGCATAAGAAAGAGCTATCATCACCGTTTGGCAGTTGTTGTGCCGAAACAACCAGGTAAATAAATAAATATGTGGCCCAACAGGCGAGTAGACACCTTAGGCCTAGTTTTTCGCAACCATTCGTTTGTGTGAGTTTCTATTTTTCGGACGAATGGAAGGACCTACAATTTTATGCCGAGTCCGAACTGCTGAATTTGAGAAGCTTTTTCAGGACAGTAATACTCTCCGATGTTTGTCAGACGATCGCGAGAGGTGGCGCAGTAGAAAAAACCTTACGATGTAATCTGTGTTTTCCCGGGGATCGAACCTGGGATCCCTCGCACAGTAGTCCAGCACACTAACCACTGCACTACTGCGCCCACACGCGACTCTTTGCTTTCTGCAATAGCGTAGACTTGTTCAAGATACCCAAGATATGGATGGAGTAAGTTTGCTTAAAAAAAAAAAAAAAAAAAAAAAATAGGTGGCGCAACAGGCGGGTGACACCCAAGGCCTAGCTTCTCGCAACCATTCGTTGTGTGTGAGTTTCAATTTTTGGGACGAATGGAAGGGACCTACAATTTTATGCCGAGTCCGAACGGCTGAATTGAGAAGCTTTTTCATGACAGTCATACTCTCGGATGTTTGTCAGACGTTCGCGAGAGGTGGCGCAGTAGAAAAAACTTTAAGATGTAATTTGGGTTTTTCCGGGGATCGAACCTGGGATCCCTCGCACAGTAGTCCAGCACACTAACCACTGCGCTACTGCGCCCACAGTAAGTTTGCTTAGTTGGGGTTCAAATTAATTTTCTCAGTGTATGCTCCTAAAATGATTTTAGTTCGATTAAAAATGGTGAAGGCGCCATTGGAATCGGCAATATTACATATATGTATTAAATTGCTTATTGATTATGCTGCATTGTATAATCTGCAGAAACTTCTTCCGATATACCCAATTTCTGTAGATGATCTTTGAGTCTACAATGCCCATAAGAATGAAGACTTCATGGTATCAAGGGCCATGATGGCAGATTGAGTCACCGAAGTTTGTCATTACATTATGGATATTACAAATCACACAGTTATCTAGAATACTTTTAATATTGTCTTTAAAGCTTCTAGATGTAGGTAAGGTATACCTAAGAGACACACTATAGACGTTTATGTCTACATTTCTTCTTTTCATTCATATCCTGATAAGCAAGCCATAATTATGGCAGGAGAACGCGTTATCCTTATCTATTTTGTTAAATTTGCATTCGAGTTCTCTTTAGGTAAAATTACATGAATATGAACATACAATACATTGGTAGATAGATAGGTAGGTAGGTATAACAAAATTGCTATAAAAAGGCACCAGAGTAAGATCCAGCCTTTATAATCCATGCATGCTATGTGCACAACGAACTCCATTTTCAGCTAGAAAGAGGTTAAAAGTGGAACATCAAGTGCAAAAAAGCCCCTCAACCAGGGTTGTCAGATGTGGCGATTTATCGCCAAACAGGCGATTTGAAATTTCATCTGGCGACACGAAAATCGGTTTGGCGACGCACCCTAAAAAAGGCGATATTTTTAGATTTTGGCGATTTAAATTTGTTTAACCAAAATCCTCATATTTTATTTTTTTTTATAATTTTCACCCAAGCCTTACATCTGTGCGATGACTGTGAAGAAATATTAAAATTAGTAACGAATGCAGACAACTTTGAAGCTTGGAAGGATATTGATTTAGGGTCGGATTTTGAAAAAATGGCGATATAAAATAGTGTTAGCACAAATAATGTGAATTAAGTTAAGAAGCAAGTTAACGATTTAATTTTTGCTTTACTAATAGAAATGCGAAAAAGATTGTCTAACTGAAACAGACTCTTTGTTTCTTTGGAATATTTTTCTCCAGTTGTTTTTTTAAGCCAACTGCGACCCCGTTTTGAAGGTCTGCTTGTAAGCTTGATTCCACCCAAAAGCTTACGACTTTTATCTAGAAAATGTACCCGAAGAAACGTTTTGAAGTTTTGGAACAAGGTGTAAAAAATGACAAATGTCTTAGAACAGCCAGAGTTACGGGAGCTTGGGGATTTTGCATTAAGTTTTTTTACGAAAAATTAAGAGTTGCGCGAATTCATTTGATTTTTATGGTTTTTGAATTTGGAGTGAACAATTTTGAAATTTGGCGATTTTTTGGCGTTTTATATTTAACGTTTGGGGATTCCGGTTTTTAAAAGCTGACAACCCTGCCCTCAACTAATGATGCATTGTGCGCTGCATTAAAAAAAAATTTACGTAAGAATTTTTAAACTTTGAGCGGAAGATTCGAAGAAATTAGATACTAATTATATTTTAGGTGCATAAAAACCATCTTGGGTTTTGTCTGTTTAATTAAAATTAATTGACCTTTGAGCCTATAATGTAATTGTTCACTAGTGATCGATGATCGTCTTACTGAAACTGAATTTGTTTATCTCATTGTAGGTACCTACTTTGCGAAGTACTTCACATAGCAGATGTTTCGATGAACTTAAAGAGATTAACGACTAACAAAATAGTCAACTATTTCTTATCATCAAACGACGAAACGCTTAACAACTGCGTGGATAAGACTCGACAAAAATAAAGCAATTCCATCTCTATACTTGGCTAATTCTAATGAAATGTCAAAATTATAGGGGCAAACGACATTAGGCTTGCCACACGACCAAAATGATGAAGTATCATTACCGGTGATCTTTTTACGTTTAATGTCCTCACCACATAATATCGCCGATAGCCTGGGTGTGGTGTTGCTGCTTGTGCCATGATTTCGCGAAACCTCAACAACATGACCACCTGCTGTGCGTGTGCATCACCAAAAGGACGAAGAACAGAAAAACAAAAGCAAAGCAAAAAAAAAAAAAGAACTCCAAATTCACCTGTACAAATTTAAATCCTGTGCCGAGGATTACACCTGCAATCGATCGTGGTATCGCAAAATAAAACATCCTTTTTTTGCGCGGAGTCTATACGACGATGCGCCAGTGGACAGGAGGCGGCTGACCAACAAAAAACGAAAAGCAAATAATCCTTAAACCCCTGTATTATAGGGGCGTTCCCCAATGCCAGAGGACAGCCCATTTCCATTGATGCTGTCGCTTTGCAAAATGGTATCTAGTTTGGTTTTCTCAAAAAACAATTATAGTCCTTGATGATGGGTGACAATTTTATTAGGCCACAAACTGTCAAAGGTCCTTTGTGTTGTTCTTATCTTCAAACGCGAAGGCGTTATCTACGTTATAGTTCATTGGAAAGACATATATAAAGGTAAACGATTTTGTTATTGTACATTCTTTCCGCCTGTCTGCATGGTGATGCGGTCACGTCATGAGCTTGTTGAATACATTTCCTTACTGATTTCCTTAATAAATCATAAAGATGGAATCGCAAAAAGTTGAATACATTACAATCAATTGAACGACACGATTTGTTGGCATTTTCTTCACACACATCGTGTTTGTCTTTGCACCATGTTCGATGTATTTAGCTTTTTTTGTACTTCCTCTCGTTCTGGTTGTCCGAGGACTACGTTGCCGTTGGCTGGAATATTGAAGCCGGAAATCATATTTTTTTGATGGTCAAGATGGCAGATCCATGGAGGAACTTTCATATAACAGATTATTTTTGTTTTCGTTGCACTTTCGGAGCGAAAACTAAATTATCTTAGGTCATTTGATCATTTAGTTAATAGTTTTCACTTAAACATCTAGGGAAAATCGTACCCACTACCATTATACACTTTCTCATATTCAGAAGATACAAGTATCCTAATCGGATTAACTTTATGTCCAAGCACTTGTGTCAATTTAAACGACTGTCCTATTAAAAATTTATTACTTTATTGCGATAGTGATAGCCTGCAGCGAAATTAACCTTTCAACACCAAAAAAAACTCAAAGATTACGCACACGATAGGTAACTCTTTCCCATACCCACTCAAATAGAGAAATAAATTAACGATCTCGACGAGGGTGGGTCAAGGTTTCACTTTCTCTCTACAAAAAAAAAAAACCCTTTTCAAATGCGTGTCCTTTTGAAAATGAGAAATAAGCATTAGTGTCATTTATAAGACCTCTTACGGAGAAAGGTCATACAGAATTATGATTGCGGTCGTAAAGTCAGGGAACAACTACATTGAATTCAATCATATCTATCCGAGTATCGAGGAACACACAACAGGTAGTTATACTCTGAATTCTTCGAAAAGAAATTCCCGTCGAAGTCGGTGACTATATCCTTTACAGTTAAGGATCAATTTTAATGTTGTTTTGTCGTCTATTAATATTGTAAGGTATCTTTAATTAATCCGCATGCTGTGAAATTATTGTTTTGCTATTATTTCAAAGGACTTAACGCAGGAATGTTGCGCCCCTCTAACAACTTCTTACTATCAGCTAACGAAATCAGTGAAGGAATAAACAAAACACCCTTTAACGTTGAATGGAATATAGCGCTAAATATTGTAAGGATATATAGTAGAGGTATCAGATATTGGGCGTTGACCACGCGTCCAACGAAATATTGGTGATTCGTATCTTTTGAAAAGGCTTGTGGTTTGTTTGATTAGACACAAAGTATCTATCTATATGTGTACCTACCTGGTATTCGGATTTGTTTAACAAGATGGTGCCGAAAGGGCGGAATAACTTTCAGCTATGAACGACACATTTCGAAAACAGCATTGGCCAATAAAAAAAAAACGCAGAAATTTACAATTAAATCTATTATTTTATTATACAGATAGACACAAAATTGCGGAGCGAAGCAAGTTGTGTCATAGCAGGCCCCTATTGTGAGTGTCGATAGTTAATCGTTGATCGACAACTGTCGGTCGATCTAGAATTGTGATTGTCGATTGCGATCGATATTTGTCCATTTGACAGTCGATTGTAGTCGATTACAAATGTCTGATCGATGCTTTCTCTTGGAAGTCGAACAATTTTGTGCGTACGAATAGGTGAAATCAATCGATGCAATCGACAATTGTCGTGACGATCGCTGATCGACAATCACAATGAGGGCCATAGTCTTTTCATCGGTTTGGCCTATTTTATTATCTGTAGAGACGAACTTTAGGCATTTGTAGAGAGAGGCTATACAGAGTCATATACTTGATGCGCAGAAGACACAGAACCCCACTAATGAAAAGAAAAATGCAACCACTTATCCTTAACTATCAAAAACTTTACCAGCTCTATATCGAAAGCACTATGGATCAATGATCTCATTCCCAAAGCATTTGCACATACTTTACTTGACCCCTATTCTTACCATGTAGTTCATCAGTCTTTGCTTATCGTTATGGAGCCTGAAAGCCTATACGACATGCTATACCGAAATATGGCTCCCATGAAAACTTGTCTACCTATCATCATCCCTCCAAGTGGGGGACTGGGAAAAATACAAACCCAATCCATTAAGTCTTGACACTTGACCAATAGTCTGGTACACAGACGGTTCTAAGATAGATTCAGGGACTGTATCTCACATTTATGGAGAACTGTCTCAAGTGAACCGCATTTAGTCGGTCTTGGCGAAACTCGTTCATATTTCCTCCTTAGTTTTAAGCTAGTTTGTAAGTTAGTTAGGCGTATCGTAGGGGGTCTTTGGGAGGGGCCGTTCTCGCCAACATGAATTAGTGCTACCGAAACTTGACCGACGCTTATGGCTTCGTTTGGGTCCCGGCAGCGCGTGTGCACCATCAACGCAATCGTGATGGTGACCACTCGAGAGATTGGCCATCACCCTGATTATAGGTAATTTAGGTTAAGTAGCTTAGGTAGCTTTAAGTAGTTTTAGGTAGTCTTAAGGACAACAATATAATAAAGTATCCAAGTTTTTGCAAGTTTCATGAAAATAAAAAACAATGCAAAATACAAAAAAATTGATAGATTTAAGGCCGAAAGGCAATAGTTATATAAGAATGTAGTTAAGTTTAGAATGCTCGTCAAGAGCCAGTAAACTAGTTTAAGATAAATGTTAGTTTTACTTTAGATTTAATCATTTTTGTCTAGTATGTAAGTTTAAAAAAACAATTTAATAAAAATGAATTTAAAAGCCAAAGTCAAAATAGTCCTTGTCATAAACCATTGCGCTAGAATAAATTTAAGTTCTATATTGCACGTATGGTAAAACTATATATATCAGATAACCAATCAGCTCTCGAAGCTCTTGAATAATCTGTCATAAAATCGATGCTAGTCCTGAAATATATTTTCAGTGTGGTAAAAAAATGGCTCTAAGATACTTGTAGTTAGTGTTGCCACTGAAAAAAGTGAATCCGGTTAAATCTTACCGAATGACCGGATTTTTATTTTTTAAATCCGGTCAAAAGTTAAAACCAGAGTTTTTGACAAGAAACCCGGCCAAAAATAGATTATGGTAACATAATATGTATTACTAAAAATATAAAACAAAAGTTAACTAATATTAGTAATTTTTTTACATTAGGTATCGTATAAACATTATCTATGTTGAGTAAGCGTTTTTATAATTATTGTGAATCTTGATTTTGTACACTTGTTATACCCTCCACAGGAAGGTATATTCACTTTGCCATTACGTTTGTAACGCCAAGAAGGATTCACCGGAGACCCTATAAAGTATATATATTCTGAACCAGGATCACATTCTGAATCGATTTAGCCATGTCCGTCTGTCTGTCTGTCTGTCTGTCTGTCCGTCTGTCTGTCTGTCTGTCTGTTGAAAGCACGATAGCGTCCAAACGAATTGACCTGGACGATTGAAATTTGGTGAGAGGACTTCTTTTTACCGTCGTCAGGTTGGTATTGAAAATGGGCTATGTCGGTCAAGTAGTTCTGGTACCTCCCTTACAAAACCATTAGTAGACCCATGTGTCTCTCCGCCTGTTGAAATCACGATAGCGTCCAAACGAATCGACCTAGGCGACTGAAATTGAGTGACAGGTCTTATTTTTACGGTTGTCAGGTTGGTATTAAAAATGATCCATGTCGATCAAGTAGTTCTGCTACCTCCCATACAAAGCCAATATTCGACTCATGTATCTCTCTGTCTGTTGAAAACACCTTAGCGACCAAACGAATCGACTTAGGTGAATGAAATTTTATGAAAGGACTTTTTTTAACCGTCGTCAGGTTGGTATTGAAAATTGTCTATGTCGGTAAAGTAGTACTGCTACCTCCCATACAAAACTAATGTTAGACACATACTAACTCGCGTGGCAAACATTTTGCAGGACTTTTATTCAGTGGAGGGTATCAAAGCATCGGCCAGGCCGATGATAACACTTTTACTTGTTTTTTTTTATTTCGTTTGTTTAAAATTTACTGAAACTATTTTTTTCATTTTATATGACGTGTTTTAAGTCCTGAAATACACTTTTAGTGCATGGCCAATATCCAGCGAGACAGGTAGATTTTGAGTGAAATGAGAAAGGTTGATAGCATAGAAAATGCGCAGAAAGCATAAAGATTCTATTTCGTACCATTGTGCTTTCGGTAGAAATCTGTATTTGATATTTGCATTGAGAGTGGACAGTGGAGGCGTCAAAAACGGGCGTACGCTTGGGTTTTACTATTAATTGTTTATTAACACTAAGGCCGTGTGTCCAATTGACACAATCAATGGCTAGATAATTATTCTCGGATAATTTTCTGACACTTGAAAAGAGTAATTCACCAAACTCCAATCTGAAATTTATCGAATTTCACACTTTAATTGAAATTCATTCTTTAATTTCCTCTTCAACATTCTAGCAGTAAAGAAAACGTCCAAAAATTAAAAATTATCCTGCTCCCGGAGAAGAATTCCATATGCGTGGATGTTGTAAATGCCCCATTATTCGAAGTAAATTGGTTTCTGTTTCAACTTGGGAGCGTGTTCGTAATGAATGGCAAAGTTTTATTAAAATTATAGAAATCTATCTTTATTTATAGTCAGTAGAGCAATTTTATTTTTCCAGTCAAAAAAGCGTTTTCCGGTTAAAAACATTTTTCTTTCCGGTCAAAAAACGGTTAGACCGGATTTCAAAATTTTCTCCGGTCAGAGTAAATAGATTTCGGTCAGATATGATCGGAATCCTGTCAGAATGGCATCACTGCTTGTAGTATACATAATTCCATGCAGTTATTTTTATTTCCCCTCAATATGACGACTAAGAGCATGAAGCTAGAGTCTGCAATATGAAGAAGACGATGTCGAATCGAATGCCATCTCACGGTGGTGTCCAGCGGACTTCTTAAATTTTGTCCACATTCTAAAATCATATCCTCAACGATGGTAATCAGCCAGAAATCTATCATCACTTATGTAGATTCCCGCGAACGCTTTAGAATAATGTAAAATGGCAAAATACTCTGCACCTTTAGAAGGTAGAGCAAAAATATGAAGACTCCAGCATGCCAGCATTATGATTGCAGTAGATCTTCTGGTAAACGGTCCAGTCAGGCCAATCTCAAACCGCCGTTTTTAAGGTAAAAGGGCATTTTATGAAAATTTATCACAAATTTCAAATTAAATTTGCCTAGCCATTTAGATTGGGACAGTCGAATTAACATACATAAATTGCAGACCTAATTTTTTGATTTGTTTTTAATGTCGTTAACACAAATCGTAGCGAAAACTGTTGGGCCTTTGGTCGTATGGATGTTTAGCAAAAATGTTAACGTTTACCTACCAGTATCTATTTTGAGATGCCACACATATTTAATAAAATAAAAGAAAAGAAACATAAAATAATATAAACCGAACGATAGGGCACAGTATAAGCTTGGCATTGGGGGTTCAAAACCGAACTGGTTTAAGTAAAATTTAAGGTTTAAAATGGATCAAACTAGCTATATAAAAATGATATTGTGCAGCTGGATCTAGTACAATTTAAATACACTTTTAAATTAATGAAAATTTGAAAATATATCAAAGCTTTATACAAAGCTTATAAGTTATCAGATTGACATTATTAGCGTGATGTATAAACCACAATTTGCTTAAGGTTATTCACCAACTACGGAAAGCGGACAAAAATCTTGTAAAACCTGTCATAATCTGCATAAGAAGATACAACAATGAGATAGGTATACCTGCTGTACTGCGACATAAGCCTAGTAAGAAAAGTTCGTATCGAGTGGCTAAAATGGCTAGGCCATGTAGAGCGGATTAATATCGATGCTCACCACCGATGACACCACGGAAGACCTCATCTTCGATGGAGCGACCATAGGTAGAAGGAGACCTCCGACTGCTTGGAGTGCAAAATTGGAGACGGCGGGATAGAGATCGAGCTGGCTGTTAAGGGAACACCACGTTTTGTAGCACCATAAAAAGTAAGAAATTTACATAAGGTGTATATAGTCATAGCCAGTGCCAATGGTAATTCTCATAGACTTTAAGTCAATCCTTTTTCTATCGCGACTAATGCGAAGATCGGAATAGAAGGAAACACCTTGGAAGGTAGATACTTCTTCGACAATTTGGACGATGTTGTTCTCTCAAACAAAATTGAAACCATTTTTAAGTTCTGTGTTAAGTGTTTGGGCGAAATGGTTTAGATTTTGACCCTGAAGTTTCCCCAGGGATGGCGATGAACTCAGTATGGTGGCTATAGTATTCTGTGATGAACTCACACCTTAATTCAACTTAACGCGAGGTGTAGCTCAATCTCAACGAGTACCTAATACGTCATTCCAAGAAATGTGGTTAAACTTTCCGGCGTAAAGTTAAGTCCAGTCATTTATAGCTACTTCATTCAAAACTTAGTCTTATTTAATTCATATCATTACCTTAACTGACTTACCTACAGATTAAAATTAATCAAATCAGTGAACAGAACAAAGAACTTAACGGCTGCAATGCAACTACAACTCGTATATTAAATACTCATGCTACAGGTTTCGCTTAAGAGTGCACTCGCATGTGAAGTGAACTCATGTAAATGGATTTTTTTTGTAAAACTCATTGAGACAACCTTATCTGATCCTGGGTACAAACGTAATTGCACCCTTTGAATACAAATTTCATGCTTCTCGTTTTATTTGGGCTCATGTGGATTGAATTACAGATGCAGATAAGTTGGTTTACATGTTATATTGCGGCTGCAATCATTGCAATTATTGTGACGAGATACACGTGCCCATAAGAATTTATCAGTAAGCTGTATAATTCATTACATGAGCTAAAATTTTGTGGTTAAGAACCACGCGCCACCATCAGTCACTACTGTGTTGAAACAGGGATAGGATGTCAAAACTGGTTATCTCTTAACAAAATAAATAGCTACCAATAATAATCGAACCACACGCGTCTGATAATCTCTCCTGACCACAATTTGAATTTTCTTCCGGGTTGAATTTGGACAAGGTGTTTAATTGGCGTCTGTATTTTGATCTGGTAACGAAGTTGGGCTTTTTAAATTTCTTGGGGGTGCCAAAAATTGTAGCGCACCTTATATCACGTTTGAAGGTATAAGTTAGTGTCTATAATGATATAAACCTATTCAGTGACCTGTGCCTCTGAAAAGATCTACAATTTTACGCCCAGCAACGTACCTATACAGAATAAAAACAAAACACTGCAAACACTATTTCATGGGAGCTAAATCTGTAACATGTTTAACCCTTAAAGGGTATCTAATCTAATCATATTTTTTAATACATGAAAGGCAATCATTCGTCGAATCGTCGAAGTAATATTTGACTCTAATTTCTACAAAAAGTGTGAACAAAATTTAATTCTTACCAAAAATTTAAACTGTGATAGATTCTGTGATCACCCAGATTTGCTCGAATCGAACACTACACTTTCGTTTCGACGATCATAGAACCATTTTTCGAAAAAAACAAGACTTGCCCAAACCATTTTTTCGACAAAATTTCAAATGCGATCGGGATGAAGATCGAAAAGAAAATTGAAAAAATTTAATTGATCCTTCTAGTGTTTTAACATTGATATGTATTGTCCTGAAAGTGTGCTGTCATCAGCAAAGCTATTAATGCTATTATTTGTCGAAGAAAATGAAGAAGAAACAGAGTTTCGAGAAGTCTACATCCTTGGGCCACTCATACGTTTATAACAAACGAGTCCGATGAAACTTCATCTACTACAACATGTATTGATCTGCTTTTAATTTTGTCCGCATATTTGTTGTAGTAATCCATTATATATTACTTTGTTTAGTGAGGTCTATTTCAAGACCCTATAAAAAGCCTTTAAGGTGTTCACGGCTACAACTCTGCATTCAGCATGTTGTTGAATAAGTGCGGGTTATATGAATCAAATAGTATCCAGTAAACGACCGCCACGAAGATCATGTTCCCTGTCGGTTAATCGGTGGACTTTTAGGTTTTTGTTTATTTCGACATTTTTATTATTATTGTATCCATTACCTTGGATATCTAGCATAGAAAGCTAAGCATGTACGGTAGTTTTGCGGACATATAAAAACAAAAATGTTCAGCCATACTAAGATAGATACGTAATTATAATCTTTAACTACTTAAGAGTTGTCAATTGTGATATTCCGCTCGATTGGTCAGCGTGATTTGTCTCTTTCTTGTTGACAGAGTATATTATGTTCTTGGCTTTTACCGTATTCATACGACTAAGTCCATTTTAGGCGGTTCTGTTATAATAACCCAGTCATCAGTAACACCTCGCACATATAAGGTCTAATCATGTATGTAGATTAGTTGGTACATCCGCTGCCTTAAATAGTTCACCCGAATATCGATCTAGCCTCAGCAGCCTTGTTTGTACCTACCTATACTTGAGTTTCGATACTTCACTTCCGTTTGATCGAGTGGACTGAAGTATTAGCTTTGATTGTCCATGTGAAATGGTTCGCTCGGTTTAGCGGCGGGATTTCGGTTCTCTTAGACGTTTAACTATCTGCAGAAGCGTGACTCCAGTATGCATTCTTGCTAATCTATAATACAATTCATATAAATGAAAGGATGAGATGATCCCAATGATTGTTCGTTGTGTGTTTGAGGTCCCGCAATATCGTAAAACTTTTATGCGATGTCTCTTGACGATTTTTACCCAGCTACATACAAGACAAAAATTTGCGCAATTTATTGGCGGGAAATTTTTTTGCCACATTAGTTCCATTCAAAGTATCTACACAATCCTGGTTGGTTAAATGTACCAGGTAGACCAATTTGCCGAAAGGATTACCTAAGTTAAGATGCTTAACTAAGACAATTAAAAGTAAATAAATAATACTCTTGCGTTTTCATTCTTGTTTTAGTTCCTTATTTACCTAACACTATTACTAGGAATCACTTCTTGGGTAACACGCACCGCGGCTTATTTTTAACAAGAATCCAATCTGCAGTTGAATTATTATTCTCAAATGAAAAATGCGTTTTCTTTTTTGCTAACCTTCGGTATCGGTAGCTATTCGAAATCAAATTCTATTTAAAATTATAGCTTCTTAAGGTGCGCAACATCTCTCAGTAAATGCGCCCATATGACAGTGACAGGACATCTGCTGCTGGCTCTGTTGGTAGGAGAAATCCTTTTTGCAAACAATGTCACACACTATGAGAGATTTGTAAATATTGTAGCACTCAGCATGCGCCACAAAGTTACATTATCGGTTTTACGCTACCATTCTTAGGTAAACCCAATTGTCAGGACAATTCCAAATACCAAACAATTTTCCTAGGCAAATCGCGCATGAGGCTAGTGGCCGGCTGTTGTTTTACATGATACATTCGTTTCGGCTTTTTCTATTTGGTGTCAAAGGCCATTGTTGGATGTACACCGTTGGTTGTTGGTGTCATGCTTTCTCTTGACAATCGCAGGGCGTGAATTGTTGATTGCATTTGAATGTGCAAAGGGACTAAGGTCATTATTTGGTCATTTTTATGAATAGATGCGTATTCTTTGTCTGCCATCCTGTCTGCTATTGTCTTTAGGCTATTTAAAATGTCTTCAAATTGTGAATGCAAAAAGAAAGGAAGCCGAATTTGCAATTTCTTCTAATTTTTCCGTTTTATAAATTCTCCAGATTTTTTACAATAACTATCAAACTCTAAACGTTTGATGAATTTCAAAACTGACGTTTCTAAGTGACAGTTCTTGATAACTATATGACCGTGGCGTACTTTCAAATCCCTACAGGCTTTGGAAGTGTGTGATATGTTTGGTTAATGATTCCACTATATTTTTCAGAGTCATTATGTTTGTTCTAGTAATTGTATAGGTACTCGTATATCCCAAGTGGAAATTCATTAGGACTATTGTGGAAAAAGGACACTTGAATTTTTTTTATCATTGGTGCTAGCTCCGTGGAGTGCCTTTGAGTGGTAGTCCCTTTGTCTGCTTTTGGCGAATGATTAATTGAGTACTGCTGCATTTTTGGTCGGTGCTAACCAAAAGGATGAATTTCTGGGAATGATCGTTTGATGGCTTAGGCTTCATAGAATATTTGTACGAATGTCCTTGTGTAGGTATAGATACTTGTAAGGCAACTAGAGAATAAGTTTAGCCCTTTACATTGTCAGTAGCATTGTACACAGTTCTCAACAGACATGTATTGACATTTGTTTTCGATTTCTACAAAAAATTACCTCAAGTTCTAAAAATAACAAGATATGAGATTTGTTTTAATTTTTGACTTACTAGAGCGATGAAGAGTATTTGGTAGGCGGTCTGTTGCCCCGCAGATCATTTGTTTCTATCCGCTCCATATGTCCTAGCCATCTTAAAAGGCTTACTCGCAGTTTTTTGACCAGGTCGATGTCGCTGTACAGCTCGTATAGTTCGTCATTGAATCTCCTTTTCCACAGCCCGTCAAGGCAAACTGGACCGAAAAATCTACGAAGAATCTTTCTTTCGAAGCGACCGAGGATATCTTCATCGGCTTTAGATAGAGTCCAAGCTTCAGCGCCATAAAGCAGGACTGGAATGATTAAGGTCTTATACAGAATCTCTTATTAAGTTTATTGTTGGCAATTTGTTGGGTGGCTTTGTTCCACCATACCTACTATAGAAGAGTCTACGACTGTGTAGATCAAGTGTATGTGATCCTTGGAGATATCCCTCAGGTTCTGCCATACATGAGTCGACAGACACAGAAATCATTGGTAGATTTTTTAATTTTGCTGTTTATATGTGAGTTCAAACTTAGTCTTTTATCTACAATCACTTTATGATCGGAGTTAGGTACTCAATGACTGTGTCATGATTAAAATTTGATTTAAAAATATTTTATTTTCCTGACTGGTACTATATGACAACCTTGGTTGGTTGAAAGTGGCTGCCAGCTGGGAAACGCCAACAAACTTAGACCAGCATAGGTCCATTGTGATACCACGAAAAAGGATCATATAAGATCTCCCTACTAGTTGAACCATTTTGAGCTCTTTATAAAGCCTAAGAGGCTTCTGATGTCTGTGTTTTTCAGGCCGCCAAAGTCGTTGGAAGGCTCCTAAGTGAAGATCATTTCTACGAGAGAGAGAGAGAGAGCTGGGCAGGAACAAAGAAGGTGAGGGATAGTTTCCTCCTCTTCCTCATCCATACAGCTTCTGCTGTTTGCGAAAAGGCGTAGTCTTGCGGCATGTTTACCTATCAGGCATGCCAAATTAGTTTAATCGCTAGACAAGGGGTTCCACTTGTCCACCTAAGAATTGTACTCTCGATAGCATTCAGCTTCAATTTTTATTTGCAAGTAGCGTTTGGTATCCCTATTCCATAGGATGCCTTTATCCGGTAGAATGGGTTTTGAGTTGTTTCTATTCTAGCGAGTTCATCTGCCTTACAATTCCCTGGAATGTCTCTTTGCCCCGGCACCCAAATTTGGTGAATGTTGAACTGTTCGGCCATCTCCGTAAGAGACGATCGGCAGTCGAGGGCTACTAGATAAGATATAGAGATCTAATTCAAGGATTTGATGGCTGCTTGGCTGTCCGAAAATATTCAGATATCCTTGGCGGATATGACGTTTTTCTTGAGCCAAGAGATAAGACTTCTTTAATCGCCATTATTTCCGCCTGGAACAAGCCAGAGTAATTTGGTAGACGGAAGGAGAGCTAAAAATTAAGATTTTCGGAAAAACACCCCACCAACTCTGTCTTTGATTTTTGAGCCGTCAGTGTAGAAGTAAACTGATTCATCTTCTGGGAAATTATCCTCATCCCAGGTTGCTCTGGAGGGGATAGTGAGAAGAAAGTTCTTGTCAAAATTTAGAGATGGGGTGGTATAATCAGTGTTTTTGGTTGGGATCTCGAAGTTCTTCAGAATAGAGGCGTGGCCAAAGTCTTTCCTTAACCACTGTGAGAATGGTTTTAAGGTGAATGGCTGCACTGATGCTTATACACATGCAAGCTGTGCGCTGGACCTTGCCTAGATGGTCGCGGTTTATATTACAGGAGTTGAAAGAAATAATTTCTTTTCTACATCGATTGCCTCGATCCCCCATCTTGATGACTAGGTCATTGACGTATCCAACTATATTGAAGCCTGGAATTACTTAGTTCTCGAAGTAGGTTATCGATACCAAAGACCATAGAGAGAATGGGTGACAGTACTTCTCCCTGAGGGCAGCCCTTTTACGGCTTTTACTAGTGGTGAGGTCAGCGTTGACGAAGCAGTTATTTAGCTACTTTCCAGCATAAAAGAACATTTGTTGACACCGGCTGCGATAGTCCTTTCTATTTCTGTGGTACATATGGAGAAGCTGGAGAAAGCCGACGTGGTTTGGAGTGTTATGGTATACCAATGTTCCGACTATAGGAAATAATAGCACAATATATTAAAGAACTGCGGATGACGAAGAACTGACCAAAAATGCGCCATCCGGCGAATATGTTTAACTTAAGTCTCAAGCTAATATATGTCTACCTATATGTATAAAGTATAAGACGTCAGTGAGTACATTATGTGAAGGTTGAAGGATCATCCAAATGGCACCAATGCATAGTCACAAAGTAGATACACATATATGTTTTGAAAATACCAACCAGCTATAATAGTCCCTGGTCCGTCCCAGAATGTATCGGTAAGAACAGTAGGTCTACAATTCATTCATTCATTCATTTTCAATGGTCCGCTTGTCCATTAAGTGGGTCGCGGGTGTAGGTTGCTCAATTGCTCTCGATCCTCCGCCATCGACTCCTTGGTCTACCTAGAGGACGTCTGCCTGATGGTACAGATTCCATAGCACGTCGTGGAATCCTGGTCGGGGACATGCATTTAACATGACCAAACCACCGAAGCATGGATCGCTCCGTCCGGAGAAGTAGCTGCTCGACATTGAGTTCCTCACGTTTTCTGGTATTTCTAATGCGATCTCGGGTCACACCAGCAGTTCAACGGAGAAATCTCATTTCGGCAGCTTGTATCCGCGATCTTATTCTAAGACATAAGATCTTCAATAATTACCTATATTATTTATCTATGAATACGAGAAGATCTGTAATTTGATGTCGATATCCTTGTACCGGTCTGATGGGTTGCATTTACAAAAAAAAAATCCATACCCTCGCAGTCCTTACCAGCGCAACAGAACTACACCTCGTTAAGTTTAACCTCGTAATTTCCAACTTTTGTGTGAAAAAAAAGTTTCAGGAAGACATATCTGGAGCTACATACATTCTGAATCTGAATTCAAAGTATTTGCAGCAATTTTCTCTCTCCCTCAATGACCAATCGATTATTATCCGATGTAGTAGGTAATTTCTTTCCCCTTCAATATCACGGATGCTTTACGACTTCCCATGGTCCGACATATTGCCATTCTATGGCACTGCTACTTCGATTACACCAATTGATACCAATCTGTCGCGCACAACAAGTAGTCTTATACTGATGCAACTACAGCTTCCTGCTTATGCGGGGCCATATGCAAATCAAAAGGCTGGTTTGATTTTGCGCGGCATGATTAAAGGCTCTTTGTTCGTGATACTCTGAATGTGAAGGAAATTGGTGCACCGCAGTTGATTGGAATAACCTGATGGCGGTGACAAATGCGCTGGAGGTGAGCGCAAATGCATATTATAAGGAGAAGCAGAATACCAAAGGTAGATAGAGATGTGCCTGCTTGTTCTCAACTGTAAATTACCAAAAGCAAAATGTTTCCATCCAGCAGCAGCAAAAAAAAAATAAATATTTTTGATTTAGTTAGAGAATCGAAACCCTTCGAATGGGTAGAGCGAGAGATATCGTATCGATTGTAATTCAAATTTCTGCGGCAAAAGATATTCAGCATGAATATTTGTTTGCTGGCGGATGCAGCGGAAGGAGCGTCGATAAAGAAGTCAATTTTATGCGCAAGGGAGTATCTTGGTTTGCTCTCATTGTATATATAGTTTTTGATCTGTGTGTCTGTTGTTTTGTCTGCATCTTGGTTTGTTTGCAAACATTGGTCGCGGCCGCGCAGTTGCTGCAGTTGTGAGAGAACAATGAACTCAACGGCTGAAGGAAGATGCATCGCGCTTCCTGGAAGTGATTGCTATGCCAGATTATGACATCGTTGCGTTTTTATTTTGGAAAAATATTCATTTATTGACATGTGGAAATTATTTAGAGATTTTATTGACCACACATCCGAGCTAATCGCTTATTTATCTTGGGAAAAACTCTGAATTGCTTGGATCTTATTTTTTTTAATTTTTTTACTACATTAGACCCCTACTTATAGACGCAAATGTAGTTATGTATATGATTAAAATCACTTCTCTCATTTGTAAAAAGAAAAATAAATCATATCAAGTCGGCTGATGAGCGGCTGGCAAGGAGAGGCGATTCGAGGTCCTAGTACATAAAATATAGAGGGAAAGTGTCATAGACCAATAGCTATTGTTTTGTATTGCATCAACTATCAATATAATCATTCTAAAGATATAGGTAACACATTTGTAAATTATTATGTAAACGGTTTTATTTTAATGAGATGATGTAGGTACCAAATACTAAAAAAAAATTATATGGAC
This sequence comes from Cheilosia soror, assembly GCA_949372485.1. Classification (NCBI taxonomy): domain Eukaryota; kingdom Metazoa; phylum Arthropoda; class Insecta; order Diptera; family Syrphidae; genus Cheilosia; species Cheilosia soror. Next base: position 60,799,860 of record OX443563.1, on the reverse strand, counting down.
ACAATCTTAAGCCTTTATCAGACTAAAATAAAATTGGGGAGCTGAAAGCCAATATTAAGTGCGATAAAGTCTCTACATAAAACACTATAATGTATTTTTAAAATCCAGATTTTTAAATCTCATGATTAAGGAAGGCGGCGTTATCACTGCAGCACCAGGATTTAAAGATCGAAGGTTGAAATTAAGATAATATTACCTACATCGTCATGGGGACTAAATACACAGCGAATACCACTTGTGCTATAATTGAGCGATAAAGTGAAAGTCAACCAACAACTCGTGATTAGAACGGAGGAAAAGGTCAACATAAGTGGAGTTGTTGTTGCTACAAGGAGTTTTTTATACCGTCCACGTCCACAGGAAGGTACATAACCTATATTCACTTTACCATTAAATTTGTAATGGAAAGAAGAGTCACTGGAGACCACATAAAGTATATTACAGATTACAGTGAAATCTCTCTTAAGTGGACACTCACGGGACCGTACATTTTTGTCCACATAAGAGAGTGTCCACACAAGAGAAACATTAAAATTCCAGAAAAAATTTTAAAAGAACACAAAATGTCATTTATATTTCATCTATTAGTTGATATTAATTAAAAAAATAAATTTGCCTCTTATGTTTTACAACCCATATAGTCAGTTCCGAGGCCAGTGGTCTACATCAATCACCCATATCGTGGAATCCGCCGGGGGGGAATTATTCACGGAAAAGAATATTTTGCTATCGTCGAATCCACAAAGTGAATAGTTCCCCAAGTGGGTACTGTGAATAAGTTTCACTGTAGGTATCCTTAAAAACGTTGAAATCGAATTTTTCCCAAACAGGGAACTGTTCAACTTGAGGATTCAACGATACCAAAATATTCTTTCCCCCGGCGGATTCCACGATAGGGGTGAATGTAATGTTGTTTTGTCCAGCAAATTTAAAACAAAAACAAATAATGATACAAATGGAGATCAATTTGTACAAGTTACAGACTGCATTAGAAACGACACATGCCTTGGGGCCGTTAATCAAGGAAAAGTGTGTGTTAATATGCGCAAGTACAGTCGCGATCCCGATTTTTCTCCACAAGTTTTGCATATATCGGCACCCGTTTTACACGCGAATGCTGGTAAAGTGGTTATACAGATATATAAGCGATAATCTTTCATACAGAGGCGAAAAAAACAACGAACGTGGAAAGAAAAAAAAATCGCATTCTCATGTGAATAGCTCAAATCGTCCATTTAAGAGAATATTTTTACCAAATGTAAGTGAAAACACTGTCCATGTCCGCTTAATAGAATCGTCCACTAAAGAGGAAAAAAACTGAAACAAAATCATACCAGCCAACCATCACACTACATATTGTCCGCTTAAGAGAATCGTCCACATAAGAGGGGTGTCCATTAAGAGGGAGTTCACTGTATATACTAGCGTAGCCCGTGTACACTTCGTAGTTCAAAATAGTTAAATAGAAAAACTGTTTTTATTGTAATGCTCTATAGTTCTTACACAACATCTTTTGTTTTTTTTTTTTTTCAGAAATTGTATCTATTGCCTAGACAATATTATTGACTTTCATTATTTATATCGATGTTACAAATTTTAAAAATTTTGGCTTCCAATTCCAAGACTATCGAAAAGCTGGGCGGCCCGGCTTTGCCCGTGCACAGGAATTGTATTGCTTAGGTCTTAGGTAATATGTAATGTTCTTTCGTAAAATGCGAGAAATGATATAATAAATCGACTTGGTGGAATTTTCTTTCTGCCTAAACCTGAAACACAGCAATACGAACAAAACAAAAAAATAGAATAATAGGGCCCATACACGACACAGACACGTCGCTGCAGCCAATATATGTATTTTCTTGTTGTGCACATGTACGCGCAGGCCGTCTGTGTCGTGTGTAGCCATGTCGTGTCGACTGTTTGCAGCGACCGTCTGCGTGAATTCAAAATTTTTTGAATTTTTCTTGGTCTGCAACGACATGTCTGTGTCGTGTATGGTGAATTTTGCACAGACGAGCGAAAAAATTCACGGCGTAAACACAATTGAAAGCGTCTCGCTTGGAGAAATCGGTCCCCTTATTCAAGATTTTTTTTTAGTTATTATTGGATTCATTTTTTGTAGCAGTTTCATTAAATTTCCTTCATCCATTCGGCATTAATGAAGTCGGATCGGCTAGCAGTATCCGTCATTTTTCTGACCCGACAACCACGACGAAATGATACAAACCAATGTATGTATTATCTGCACCGTGTGTGGCGAAGGCATGTTTGCACAGATTTAAGGTCTGCAGCGACGTGTCTGTGTCGTGTATGGGCCCTATAATGAAAATCGGCCCAGAGGTTATGGAGATATAACGTCATCGAGTTTCACTCTATAGAAGATGTTTTTTGTATAGGAGGTATACGATTTTAAATATTTTTTTTGTATGTGAAGTGCAGCTCCCCTTTTACCAAATTTGACCAATCTTCACAGGAGCACTCTGGGCCAATAATTAAGATTATCTGTAAGTTTGAGCTCAATCAATTTGGTGGTTTTCGAGATATGTATAAGATTTTGAATGCTTCTTTTGTATGGGCGGTGCCACGTCCCTTTGTCCAGTTTTGTCCGAACTTCACAGGACCACTCCAGAGCCAATAACTAAGATCATCTGTAAGTTTGAGTTCAATCGATTTGGTGGTTTTCGAGATATACGATTTTGAATGTTTTTTTTCACAGGAGGAGCGGTGCCACGCCCCTTTGTCCAATTTTGACTAAACTTCGTAAAACCACTCCAGGGATAATAACTAAAGATCTTCTGTGAGTTTGAGCTCAATCGATTTGGTGGTTTTCGAGATATACGATTTTGAATGTTTTTTTGTATGGGCGGTGCCACGCCCCTTTGTCAGATTTTGACTAAACTTCACAGAAATCGTATATGGACTAATTCCAAAGATGTATGAAAATTTGGTTAAAATCGGTAAATGCGTTTAGGCGTGAATCGACGACAAACATTTTAGGGCTCAATTTTTATATAATATAGATAGATAGATCAGGATCAAATTCTGAATCGATTTAGCCATGTCCGTCTGTATGTCCATCTGTCTGTCTGTTGAAAAGACGAAAGCTACAAAACGTATCGACCTAGACAAATGAAAATTTGTGGATGAACTTATTTTTGCCGTCGTCATTTTGGTATTGAAAATGGACTATGTCGGTCAAGTAGTCCTGGTACCTCCCATACAAAATCTAGCCGTTAATATTGGAAAAGCCTTAATTTCTTTGGCGAATTTCGAATGTGCCTATGAATACCCACGCCAAATCGACACGCAAACGTTTCCAAGATTTTTATTCAAATGCAAATCAATGTGTCTACTAGTCACATAAATGTGTAAGTATAGATAATCTTATCCTGTTCCCAAAATAATTTTATTCCAGGTTACTTTAGATACGTGAGCAGTGTTCTAAACCCATACAATTGTTAATGCACAATAAGCTAAGGATTATTGACAGCATAGCATACATTTTCCTAAAGGGGTAAATAAATAATAAATTGTTTAATTTGAATTCACCCCTTCAACCAATAAATTCATCTGTATTGTGAATCGAAGAGAATCAATAGGTGTGTGGTTTGGCCCTTTGTCTGACTGATCTGTGAAATCAATTCTCTCCCACACATCTCTGAATTATTTTGGATTTGAAAAATTCCAATAGATAAGGTTCGATGATGAAGTGAGTCTGAGTGCTATTTTTTTGGCAGGATGTTTACCTACTCTGGGTTTATTTGGCGTGGGAAAATGAATGGATTATCAGATAAATCTGATAAAAAAATTGAATTTGTATTGTGAATTTAATTTTTTATCTGCTTTAACGATTTTAGAAGGGTCGGGATTCGGGAAGTTATATGGGTTATGGGGTTGGTAGCGCACTGGCAATATTATGAAAATTTGAACGAAAAATCAAATATGTTGAGGTCTTTTTGAGCATCCATTTAATTCTCTGCTGGAAATAAACGGCGTTAAGCAATAAGGCCCAACGCCCAAGGAAATAGCGCCCAAATCAAATTGGAAATAATATCGCCCCAAAAAATACATAGCGCCCAAAAATAAACAACAGGATGGAAAAAAGCCTAAAATAATTAACATTTTAATACGTATGGGGGGCAGGCTACCCCCCTACTTGGGGTTACTGTCAGATTTGGAGTATGTGCGAAATTGGATTATATTGATGAATTTTTTTTGCAGTACAAACTTTCGCGTACTCCAAAATCCAACAGAAAACTCAAGCAGGGGGGTTGCACTACTTATTCAACTGCTTATGCATTTCCACTTACTATTTTGGGCTTTACTGCTTGTCAAAAAAAAAAACGAAGTCTGAAAAGGAATTAACACCCAAAATGACGAAAAATTTTGCAACAACAAATTGTACGATTTTTTTTCTTTGGCATTATTTCCAAATCGATTTGGCCGCTATTTTCTTGGGCGTTATTGCCTAACGCCAAACAAAACCTCTGATGAATCTATGGACAATGTGGATAGAGGCTCGAAGAGTGGTTTAAGCAATATCCTACTGATTGACATCAAAAATTAGTTTGACACTATTTATAACTCTTCAAGAGGACCAAGGTAGAGGCGACTGATGTATAGTTACACGTATATACATGCGAGTTCGCCCATCTGGTTGAAAGTTTTTTCATTGCAAATAGGATGGATGATCAAAACAGTCAGTCCCCGTTTACCTCTGATAGTCTATAAGTGGGGTAAAAACGGATGATTAAAACAATGTATCCTAGTTTTCAGCTTCGGTCTAGAAAACATAATTAGCGCTTCAACGCCGATCTGGCAGGACCTCCCGACCTGTAAAGTTAGGAAGAATCTCCTAGTGTGAGATTTCTAGTTCAAGCTAGAGTTCGAAATCTAAAAGGAAAAGGATAGAGTATTATGGCGGATGTCAAGTTTGGTACGTCTATCGACCCGCTATTTGTACATATGGCTAACGTTTTGTACATATACCTGTAGGTTCTACGTTATAAACTATGTATGTTATTTGTTGTTATGTTGCAAATTATGCAAATCGTTTCGTCAGATTTACCTACATAGGAGGCCGATTGCTTACTGACGGTCAGACTCTCGATTAATATCTATACCTTTACAACTATACATTTTGAATGGTTTTTCTGCCTGGAATACAATGGAAGAATTGGGGGAGGCAGAAGGATTCAGATATAGGGTGGACCATCTAGTGGTTTCTTTTTATATCACTGAAACACTGACAGCTGTTTCCGGCTCGAAATCTTGACCGAAAGTCAGTATATCATACGCATACCTCTGCGGAACGAAATGAGTCGCTTTACGCTTGCACTGTGTTGGGAAATATTGAAAACTTATTTCCAAAGTGAGTGCTATGTAGCCCAAACAGTGCGTTTTTTGAAAATAAGTTTTGGCCGAAATGAAGCACACACCGCGCCTGCTGTACGCAAGTTTGAGCAAAAAGTTCGTGAGACTGGTATGCTAGTGGACAACACCCGTGGTCTCCGTCGTCGTACTTCTTATGGTGCGCACAGACGATAATGTAGCTGCTGTAGCCGAGAGTGAAAATTATGCTGGGCACAACGTTTCGGTCAACGGTGAGCGCTACAGATCCATGTTAACCGACTCTTTTTTTTTACTAAAATTGAAGACATGGATTTGGACGCCCTCTCTGGTTCATGCAGGATAGCCCGCCTTGCCACACAGCCTATACCACATTCGATCTTTTGCGCATCAAATTCCGAAATCGTGTTATCAGCCGTCTTGGCGATGTCAATTGGCTGCCTCGGAGCTGCGATTTGACCCCTTTGGACTTTTTTTTGTGAGGAACCGTGAACGAGCGATTTTATGCCACCAATCCGGAAACGCTTCAAGCACTTAAGGCCAATATCATCCAAGCAATCCGTGAGCTACAGCCGATACCATCAGCAAGGTCTTGCAAAATTGGAGTGACAGAATGCGCTACTGCGAAGCCAGCCGAGGCAGCCATTTAAACGACTTTGTGCTCCATAATCAATGGGAATATTTGTTCTTACTAATAAACCCATAATATATATGGGAAAATTTAATTATGTAAATTTTATTGCATTTTTAAAAAGAAACTTGTATTTGGCCCACCCTTTATTAGTATGGTGTAGATATCTATCATGGAATTTTTAACACAAAGCAAGTGTGAAGTGCAGTGCTAATGAATAAACGATATTTTCGTATGTTCTATTGCTACTATGCCGGGCGGTGAGGGCAGTGTCTCTGATAAATGTAGGTACACTAGGGCTCAAGAAAAGTGTATAGCAAATGTTTCTTTTCGCTACCATACAGTATGACACTCACTACCGCACCTCTTTCCCATTGGCTCCTAAGCTTGGCATATATTCTTATCGTGTAGTCAATGTAAAACTTATGCTTACATCCTCTTTGGTCCATGGCTTTCCTCTCCACAGCGCAGCGCCACAAAACAAATCGTTAACATAATTGCTCGTAATATATAACAGTGACTTTTACAAAAATCAACCATCTAGTAGCATGCATTATCATTAAGCCGTACACGCTGAAAGCACAGATCGCTGCTGTAATAAACATCGTAAACTTAAACTGTGCATATCTCCTGATTACCCGCATTCAACATATTTTTTTCTCACAATTTATTTCCCAGCAAAAACCCACTATCTTTGCTGCTATATATACAAATGGAATTTCAAGCTGAGCTAATTTCAGCCACAACAGAAGCGTATACACATTAATCCGGCCGAATGCCTTTTTTTTCAGTAAATCTGGGTCTTTAATCCTCCGGCGGCGTGCTGACTCTCTGCTTACATATTTAATGTCCAAATTAACTAAAAGAAAAACAATTTTAATGTATAATTGCACTGCTGGTAAAAATTTACAGAAACAAAAAAAAAAAAAAAAACCGAAAAAGATTGCACCAAGTACGGATGCCGCAGTGAATAGCTAGCGGTGTGTTCCATAAACATATCTGTGGCAGCACACCGCTCAAACTGGTCCACACACTCCACATCTCCACTTAGGTGCGTTCGCTCCCAGGGAACTGTTGGCTGATTAATTTGTGCATTAACCTGTAATGTGACCAAGTCAACAGACTGATTCACTTTTGATTTTCGAGACCCCCGAAAAGTGATGGAGTGCCATTAACTTTGAAAGTTACTCACATTCGCACACATGCGGACGCACACGCACGCACGCATGCCAATTAACCCGACGGGCAAATCCTTGGTAAACTCTTCGTCTCCACGGCAAGATTTTGAAAGCTCCATGCGCACTTTTACGAGCATCAGACCGGTGCGGTGGGCGAGGCGATACGGGGGGATGGTAAATTCTTTAATTGCATTTCGGGAAGACCTCTAAAAATCCTTATACATTAGTCAAGTTCGTGGTGATTAAATCAAAGCAATAACTCGACAATTGTGCAGTCGCAGTCATGACTCTTTATGTGCGCCTAGGGATATGTAAATACGCGTAAGTGCAAGTGGTATTTAATTTGAAATGAAGGTCTTGGCGGGGTGTCCAAGCTGAATCCGTGGGAAAAAAATTGCATTTGGTGTTACAGTCTTCCTTTTGAAGAACATCTTTAGTACTATTCGAAGTGTTATAATAAGCGGCGCTTCGACGGTCTAAACATTTCAATTATTTGCCTTCTTTCGGCGCCTTGCACACGCAACAAGTGCCAATGAAACCGAAACCCAAATCACGCATCCTTTCGGGATAGAGAGTGATTGCCAAAGGATAAGGAATTGGGTTGCGTGCTGAAGTGTTAAATGAGTGCTTCCTTTGGCTGGTTATCGCATTTTATGAAATATTTCAGGAATTGATTTGGTGTCCCACTGTGTCGATAGTTAATTCTACCGATGATCATTGGATTTATGCAGCTTGGCAGTTTTGAAAAAAAAAGGATTGCCTGATCAAGGGAATATGAGCCGACACTTAAAGAGCTATCACTCATAGATCAATCGGCACGGCCACACGAAGGTGTGAAAATGTTTGACCAATCAACACATTTTTGATTGATGTCTGCATCTCCCTGGGGTTTCCCCAAAGAAAGTTTTTCTTGTGAATAGATTTTTTATGAAAAGATGATTTGATGAGAAAACGTGTAAGTACTAATCTGGTCTGGTAGTATTTATGATGAAAGAGTATAGGTATTCGAAAATATTTTGTGTAATGAAATAGCTGGGTTAAGGTGAGAATTTGATTGCCTAATTTCCTAAATTTCAGAATAAGCGATGTTTTTAGAATAACTTGACAGTCGAAGGCTTAGATTCCCTTGGTGAAGGCTGAAAGCATCCGCATTCAGAAGGCATATCACAAGCCTAAAGTAAGAGTAAAAACTCAGACTTATCACAAGGAGTTAAAGCTGTGGCAAGGGTGAAGAATATCGTGTTTATTGGAAGAGCTGTGGTTGGATTGGAACCAAAAATTTATTGTTTGAGTTTTGTTGTACAATACAGGAAATTGGTTCGTTTAGTCCACAGGACGAGCGGTTGGTTGATAGAAGAAACGGAATCATCGCTAATTACGAGGATTAGTGTTTAGAAAAATTGAGCGTGCCTTAATCTTTAAAGAAAGGAGATTTAGATGACTGTCTTATGCAACACCCGAGGTTTCAAGAAAGAGGCCAATAGGACGAACCTGTAATTAAGAATTTGTCGTACTGTTTCCATCTAAACTTTTCATTCAAGACACTACTATACAACACCTGTAGTAGCGTCACAGCAGAGAAATGGCTCTGCTCTTATATTTAGGAAGGACAAATAGCTATAAATTATATTTAAGGACAGCCACATATCATTTCCTTTCTGCGTTAAGCACGTGTCTACAAAACATCCATTCTTCAGGAATTAAAAAAACGAATAGTTTCCAATCGAACACAACACACATGTCAAAAATCATGTCAATTTTTGACAGGCTGACATCATATTGACCTCTAGGTTAGTCAAACTGTCAAATTATAAAGATTTTACTGACACATGTTTATTTATTCCTGAAAAATGGATGTTTTGTAGATACGGGCAAAAAGGAACGATATGCAAAGAAGGAAAACGAGACAAATATTTCGCCATAGCCACAGGCTGGACTGTACTAACTGTGCCGATAGTGTACCGCCACTGGGCCTCAAAAGTTAATCTATGCGATGTAATCGGAAACTGAAGTCTTTGAACCTGACACCAAAGTCTAAATTAAAATGAGACAATATACCCACTGTATTTAAATCCATGTTATTGAGACTAGCACATGCAGCCAAGACCGCAGACTATCAGTCGATGCTGCAAACTAAAACCAGAGCTGCTTCGAGAGCCGCCTGCGAGCTCTACGGGCAAAAAATAAGGGAGCAACACCGACTTCTCAGAAGGAAAAAGAAAGAGCATGAGAAGCAAGCGGTAGAATCTATTAAGGGAAGCTATTGCAGGAGCAATGTTCGGATGTTTTACCAGAGGGTAATAAGATCTGCCCAAGGATACAAGGCCCGAACTGAAGCGTGCAGAAATGAGCATGGGAATACGGTATACGGTAGATCCACAGTCGGTGCTGAGGATTTGGAAACACCATTTCTGCAGACTCTTAAACGGCGAAGACGACCGAAATTCCGCTGTCAGGCAGAACGATCAATTCTTTCCGGACGATGATAGCCAAAATGTCCGTCCACCCGACCAAAATGAGGTAAGGATAGCGATATTCAAGCTTAAGTCCAACAAGGCGGCTGGAGCAGATGGCCTACCGGCCGAGCTGTTCAAAGCGGCGGCAGATGATTTGGTAAGGAGCATGCACCAACTTATTTGCAAAATTTGGTCGGAAGAAAGTATGCCCGATGAATGGAACCTCAGCATCGTGAGCCCCATCCACAAGAAGGGAGACACGCTGAACTGCGCCAATTACAGAGGAATAAGTCTCCTGAATGTTGCGTACGAGATCCTGTCGGCTGTACTGTGTGAACGCCTAAAACCTTTCGCAAATAACCTGATCGGCCCATATCAGTGCGGTTTTAGACCCGGAAAGTCAACCATCGACCAAATCTTCACACTCCGGCAGATCTTAGAAAAAACGACGGCTCTTTAGTTATTATATGCGAGGGTTCCCAAGTTCGATCCCCGAAAAACACAAATTACATCTTAAGGTGTTTTCCACCGCGCCGAGAGTATAACTGTGCTTAAAAAGCTTCCCAATTCAGTCGTTCGGACTCGGCATAAAATTGCAGGTCCCTTCCATTCGTTTCAAAAATAAAAAAAAACGTACACAAACGAATGCTTGTTAGGAGCTAGGACTAGGGTGTCTACACACCTGTTGCGCCAACTAAAGGTTGCTCCATTTAGACTTACATCTAACTTTGAGTTGCTTGCGAAGAACCTGGAACCAGGGTAGACATCATTCTAGCAGAGTGTGACAGTGGCACATTGGATGTGGGATTGTCTTCACCTTCTCCTATCATTACCGCACCATCGGCCTATATCGTCGGGGTCTATTCTTCATTTATGGAGCAGGACTCTAATTATACAGAGCTAAGATTTAAGCAACTGAGTAGCAAAGCCTTCTCTCGAACAATTAAACTGACTCTTTATAAGACCCTACTCATCCCACTATCCCAGTCCCTTTCTATGGTGCAGACGCATGGACTCTATCAAAAGCGGATGAGTTTACTCTTGGTTATTTGAAGAGGAATAGTCTACGAGTAATTTTGGTCCCGTCTACGGTGAATGGAGGAGAAGACACAACGAGGAAATGTATAGCGACATGGACCTAGCCAGAAGGTCCAAAGACTGAGGTGGCTGTGTCTTGTAGAGCGAATGTTCCGGCCCGAAAGATCTTCGAATCCACAGTAGAGGAAGACCGAGACTCAGTGGAAGTGGAAGAAGATTTTTTTTTATAATTCACTAGTGCTCAAGAGGTTTTTGTTCCCTTATAATGCTTATGCACAGCACGAGTGGATGGGTTAATAGGGAGGATAGACAACAGGTACTGGTGCACATTGGTTTTAAACAATTGTGGGTTGAGGGAAAAACCGTGTGGGGCAATGCATTCCACATGCGTGTTGTTCGACTTACAAAAGAATCTTTATATTTTACAGTACGTCCGAAGTTAGGCTTAAGGGTGAACTGATGTGCATTCGATATGTGACGGGTGTTGCGAGAGAATTGTTGAAGGGCCGGATTGCAGTTAGATATTTCATCAGAGCATCGGTGGTGAAAATATCGATAAAATAAGGAAAAGCAAGAAACATTTCTGCGATGTTCGAGCGGGTTAATAGACTCCGCTATATTTCTATCACCTATAAGTTTTATCGAGCGCTTTTGAATTCTGTCTAGTAGGTGCAATGAAGTTTTTGGTGCACCTGACCAGATATGAGCGTTGTACTCAAGCTTCGGCCGAATAAAGGCCTTATTGAAGCTAATTCGGAGGGTGTAAAGTACTTCTTACATCGATTTAAGAAACCTAGACATTTCGCAGCGTTTTTGGCGTCTTCGTAAATGTGGTCATTCCAACAAGGTTTGTCGTTGACACACATACCAGGTATGGAAAGTCGTTCGGTTTCGCCGAGGCAAGTTCCATTCATGGATAATGGGTGAGGGTTCAGGTTTCGCTTTAATGATAGAAGGCAGCCTTGTGTTTTGGAAGCATTAAATTCCACTCTATTAATTGTACCAGGCACGTAGCCAGGGGGGGGGCTTGAGGGGCTGAAGCCCCCCCCGAAAGTCGAAACAAAAAAAACACTAAAACTTTCTAAAGCCCTATTTAGACGATCATTTCAGTTTCAGTTGTACATACCTAGCGTTTGGGTACTGTATACCTACCGAATTTGAATTTGTAAGGCCCATTTAGACGGTCATTTCAGTTTCAGTTCAGCTATCAGTTAAGCTTTGAGTTAAACTGATGTCTAAATGCAAAAATTGAAGCGTTTAACTGAAACTGAAACTGATGGAATTCCCATAAGTTGTCAGTTTTAGAAGTACATAGATATATCTTCAAACTTTCGGTTGCTCACAAGTAAAATGACTGAAGTCTAAATGCACTGCCTTTTTTAACTGAACCAAGAACTGAATTGATAACTAATCGTCTAGATGGGGCTTTATAACCTTCGGCTAATCACGAGTAAATTGAAATAGGGCTTACAAATTAAGATTCGGTAGGTATACATTATCTAAACGCTAGGTATGTACACTGTGCTGTGCAAGCCATAGCTTTAACCTGGCTCTGTCATGTCAACTCCTGCAATTCGCGATTGCCTTGGTATAGTTAGTAAAAAAGCTAATTTTTTGCGCAACCATCCAAATGCATATGTAACTTCCAAAAATGCCATTAAAAAACACGAGCCGAAAAACTCGACTTCTACACCTTTGTGGAACAAGATTCATTGAAAGGCATGACAGTATTATTTCCTTGGTAGAACTCTTCAAATGCGCACGTGCATCTCAATAAGTCGTGAAGAAATTACGAGCAGAACGTGGGCGATTTCTTTGAAAGTATCAACACTTTTGGCAGCGGTCCAAAAAAGTGATTTCCTAGTAGGTAAGCCTCATTATGTGAAACACTATTCAGTTTAACGCTACCCTTATCAGTTTTCCTACAGAACAAATCCTTAGATCTCGTTTCTGCAATCGACCGCACAAAAGAAGTTCTGAATTCTCTAAAGAACATCAGAGAAAATGCCGTAGATTTTTCTGGAGAGGCTTTTCAATCCGAATCCTAACTTGAACTTCATTGAAACAAACAACGCGTTCGAATCCAGAAACCTCTCCGACTGAAGCCTATTTTAGAGTGTCGATGTCGATACTGATTCCTTGCATAGATTCGTTACGTTCTACCATCGCATCGTTTCAAGCTCTTCTCCCAGGTTTTGCTGCAGTTCAGCGAATGAACGAAATAGAAAATCTAACACGTTACTTTGATAATGCAATTTCGTTGTCAGCTGTGAGTAAATTCTTTGGTGCGAAAAAAAATCGTCGAGTTATCCTTCTACCGAAGTTTTGAAATTGCTTGATATATGTGACAAGACTTACTTTAAACTTATAAATTTCTTGCTTACGGTTTTAGCAACGCTTCCAGTGACCACAGCTAGTGTTAAAGGAACCCTTTCAGCTATGAAAAGGATTAAAACAATGTCCCGCGAAGCGTTATGGAGAATGCAAGGCTAAGCTTCCTATGGTATCTGTTCATTCGGATATTATTGTGGATCCAGATAAGGTGATTGATCTCATGTCAAAAAACAAAAAACCGTAAGACAATTATCTTCAACTATGCCTAAGCTCAAAACCCAGTACTATTATTATTGTAAAAAATATTTTAGTATCAAAAAATTATATATTTGTATGGGAAGTATGGGTAGTTTTTATTCGACCAAGCTCATTTTTTGTCAAAAATTTTTAAATATTATTAAAACAATATGTGCAAAGTTTAAACTTACTATCTTTACCGTAGCTATTTAAATTTCATTTTTTTTAACATCAAAAAGCTTATTTTTTTATTGGAGGTAGTAGTAGTTATCATCCGATCTTGCTCATCTTCGAACTTAGCCTCGTTTGGTGGATAAAAGCGTACATATCAAATTTCAAGTCCATAGCTCTTAAATTACGGCCGTAATCGTGCGGACAGACAGACGGACATCGCTAGATCGACTAAGAAAGTGATGCTGATCAATAATATATATAGTTAGTCATACCTACAACGCCTCCTTATGTGCGTTACAAATGGAATGTCAAAGTGAATATACCCTCATCACAGTGTAGTACCGGGTATAAAAAATCAAGACGTCTACTGCTTTGAAAAAATGCTTTGTAAAAAAATTATTTAAGTATGTTCCTTTAAGTACATACGATTTAAAAACTAACAGGAATATACATAGTTTTTTGTTTCGTAAGATTTGGAAGCAAGCCCCCCCCGAAACAAAATCCTGGCTACGGCCCTGAATTGTACCCCATTTTATAATGCTGTCAAGATCGGAATTTAATGTGTTTAGCATACGTTGCCGTTCCAATTCCACGGCCGAAGAGCAGGGACGTGAGTCAGGGAATGAATATGAAAAACTGAGGGTGCTATCATCAGCGAAAGAATGTATTGGATTAGAAGTAGGTAACAGACAAGAGATCATTGATGAATATGAGAAAGAGTGTCGGAAACAAAACAGAGCCTTGGGGAACATCAGCAATTATATGGTGAATTGCAGACTTAAAACCGTCCAATACAACTTGATTTGAAAGGCCAGAAATGTAGTTTCTAATCCATTGAAGAAGAGACGCGTCGACACCATAGGCACGCATTTTCGACAAAAGAGATTGGTGCCAAACTCTGTCAAATGATTTCGAAATAAATCTTAACCAATAAGATCTTAACCAACCGGAGAAAGGTGCCCAAAGATCGTTGTGGATGATGACGCTTGTTGGTTGAAGCCCAGGTCCATACTGGATTGTAACACCACCTTAAGTAAGATTGAGGAGCATCGACTGAAGCTGATTTTGTTAATTCATTGCATTTCTTGCCATGTGAATTACGTACATCCATCTTATATTTTGCACCTTTAAATATTGACGGGCCTCCAATAATTCCCATAAAGGCGAAAACGTTATACCGCTTTTTAGTTTGTTTCTTTGTTCTTATATAGTTCAACAAAATGTTGTATTGAAATAGTAGTAAGGAAAAAAATGTTCTCCAGGTCGAGGAATGTGGATATCCAATTCACCTGTACCCAAAATCATAAAATCAATAAATTTCCTTCAAAAACTCCCTTTAACAGCTCCGCAATTGAATAATCCACTAACAATAGTCGAAAATATTTTCTACTGCTATAACTTAATTTCTTTTAGAAATTCCATTCACTATTCGAAAGTAAAAATTAAAAAGCAATAAAAATATTATCACACCGATAATACCTGGAATCAATTAGGTATAGGGGAATAAAAAGACCGCGCGCAGATTTACACGCGTTTCGAACCGCCTTTCACACCGCATTCAGAATGACTACCAATACGCCTATTGTTCCACATCGAAGACATTGAAATAAAGTAATCCGCAGGATTATTTGAATCGGCACTGAAGAAAGATGTGGCGAAAGGTGTCCTTTTTCACACTTGATACCACCGTAGCAATTTATATGCCGCCTACAACAATAGTGATCAATAAATTTATCACCAACGAGGGCAAGAGTACAAAATTCTTGTTTCATGTTCACCGGTCGCGGTGAATTCAATTGTGAATTTGATTGCGGCAAAACCGTTCTGTTGACCTTAAGGTGTTAATGGGGCGTTTTAATGAGTTATATCGACAATTTCGTGGTTAAGGGTCAGACACCAGAGTGTAGTTACCATGATTCCATTATTACAGGCTTCCAGACTTAACATGAGTACCGCTCGATGTTTTGATAAGCCAGAAGAGATGGAACCTCTTAAACCTGACCAACAGGAAGATTACTGCGTATAGGTACCTACAGTACATGCAAAAGGCGTCAATTAAGTCGACGTAATGCACCTAACTATGGCTCTTGTTGGGTTCTCTCCTCGAAGTTTTGGTTAGTAGTAAGGTATGTGTTCTTATGCGGGTAATGGCCGCAAAGAAAAAAAAACGAACAAAGTTGCAGCAGCGAGGCACAGACAGCAAAAGTGCACCGCGGTTTCTGTTACTTTTCTCCACTCTGCTGTTTCATCAGTGGCCGCATGTACCGCTGCTGTGATGCGGTGATAAGGATCCGGAATGACCATAATTAGCGGTGACACACTTCTACGGTTCGGTTCGATTACCACGCAATTATTAAGCACGATAAATCAAAATGTATCCACGTATAAGACCGCGCAAAGGCCGGTGTAAGGTGCATGGAATCAGACGTGGTGATCAGATGAGCGTCGAAGAAGTGCCGGTAATTTGATATATACAAATTGCGGGCACAGTTTCAGGAGTCCTGTTTATGGAAATGAAAGTGCAGATAGGTGATAAATTTGGGATGTGTTCAATATTCGCACTGCAAATGTGCTGGGCAGATCTTATAGCAGCAAGTTTGCCTTAAGGAAGGTATAATAGAAGAAAAAAAGTCAGCAATGACGCCTGAAAAACATTGAATTTGATGGGTACTTTCCTAAGTACCTATATAGCATATCCATTTAAATTTTAGAAATTTCTATAGACTGAAGATAATACTCCAGAAACTAATAAAGAGTGCTCCTGATAGATTGAATTTTAGATCCGAATATTTTCGAAGATGCTCCTAACTGAAGCACTTCAACTTGTTCAAAGGCGTCAGCAACGATTTCCCAATATGGAAATATGCAATCAACTTTGGCGTATACAGTTTTAGAGCAAACTATATAATTTTATCTATTTAAGAGCTAAGTCCTAAGAGACCTAACTGCCATCCAAGTTGGATGTGGAGTTTACATACGCGGTAGACTTAGGCAAAAAGTCTTAATCTATCTGCACCTTAGTAAACGATTTATGACAACCGATATATGGGCTAAATTTGTTTACATTAGCCTAATATGAGGTCATGCCACTACAGAAGAAGAGAGCGACATTGCCAAAGCAATACTCGAAACACAGTCTTTAAATCATATTAGACAATTTTAACGACAGAACAGACAAGTAAAACAACTTTGGTAGGATAGTTGGTAAGCAAAGTCTCTAAACAACACCTGCGTCTGCTGGTGTAGAAAAAACCAGGTGCACTGATACCGAAAAAATTGGGAGATGAGGTGATACTCACCATAGCCTAATCCCTCGGTTCTTAAACTGTATGTTCCCTGGGGTTCCGTGGATCAGTTTTCAGGGTTCCGCGACTTTCTTGAATTAAAAATAGTAAAACACAAAAATAATTTTTGTAAAATGCAATAATTACAAACATTTTTGCGCAAACATTTCATGCCAGGTTTTATAAAGTTGCTGCATAATATCTCACAAAGAATGAAAATATACTCAAAATGAAACCCAGTCTACGACACTAACGGCCAAATTATTTACTCTGGGTGAAAATCAGGTTTAAGTTGATTATACACCCGATCATTAATCCGCATTTTTTAAACCCGATAATTTAATCCTATATCCACAATATTAGCTAAAAAACACGCACGGGTTTACCGCTGGACAAAAAACGGATTTAAAAGAGTTTAAACAGATTTTTAATCCGATTTTAAACCCACGTAATATCAAATTTCACATAGACTGTGTTTTTTGTGTACTCGTGTACACTAATATTAATAAATTTATTTTTTTAATACATAGAATAAAAGAGAAATTTTAGATACTATAAAGTTATTTCCAAAATTTGCATGTGGTGCCATAACCTTTGCCCTCGCCTTTGCCAAAACTAATAAAATCCATTTTTGTATCTTCTTGCTTTTTATTATATTTTCACTTTCACTTATTTTATGCGAGCAAAGAAATGTGAAAAATGTGACATAAAAAAACAGTCAGTGATATGATATGAAATTGAGTTTTAACCCGTGTTAAAGTACGTAAACTGGTCGAGGAAGTGCAGTTTAAATTCAATCGGATTAAACGCTGACATGGTTTAAAAAAACGAGTTTTATCCGGTTTAACGACTGAATATTATGAACTTATTGGGCCTCTGCACACGAGATGATTTCTGGATTTACAATTGAAATATTTTGAAAGTTTTAGATGTAGCTATTTGTTGTATGCCTTGTTCAACCGCTCAAACTCGGCAGAACATTTTATTCCATTTTTTTCCTCACTTCAATCCCCTCGCCAACAAAATCGGTTTTATGGCGTCAGAATTAATCCCGTGTGCGGAGGCCCATTGGGCTTAATTTTTAGGTTAAACTCACTTAAACCCGGGTGTAAACTTTAATCCGAATTAAAGTGAGTGAATAATAATAATAAGAAAAAGTGATTTTTTTTTTGCCTATCGAAATCGGCATAAGAAAGAGTTGGGGTTCCGATCCGAAATATATCTGGGCCTTCTTTAGGGTTCCACAGCTTAATAAGTTTGAGAACCGCTGCCCTATAATCAATTTCGAAGCTGCCTATGTCAAGTTTTGATAACGCTTGGCAATCGCGGTTTATTGGAGCTGACAGTAAATATATTTTTATAAAGACAGATCTGAAGCATGAACCCTTTCAAAAGCGAATGAATTATTGGCCGTTTCAAGTAAAAAAAAATCTTGTTAAGATATTTGGTCCATTATGCGTTGATGGGCTTGGGAAGTGAGAATTCATTAACGTACAATGCTCGTAGATTCTAGTACATTGGGTCAACTCTGTAGGTGCGCACAAGTCTGAAAGGACATCAACCAACTTAGAGTGTGCAAACTGGAGTTAATTGCCTAAGATCCTGATGGCCAAATTGTTAAATAGTTGAGGCATTGGTTCACATTTAACCGCTTAAAGGTGAATACTAAGTTATCATAGATTTGGATGCCAAAAAGCTTTTATGTAGTACTAGAAAGCTAGATCTGTCTCATTTCTGTAACTGTCTATCAATACACTTTTTTTTTGTAGTTCCTATATTTCAAGTTTCAATAGAACCTACCACTATTTATTTTATCACCATCATCTGCGAATTGCTAGATCCGGATGGCTAAATCTGAGAAGCTTTTGCAGAATAATAAATGTTCCCTCGAATGCTCTTCAGACCCTCACTACCTATATAAAGGGAAATTGACAAAAAATCATTTAGCAGCTTTGCTCCTATTACAGATGTACCTAGTTGCTTTGCTACGCCCTCGACAGAATGAACAAAAATTCGCCTTTTCCCGTCGCTGATAACTCAAG
This sequence comes from Cheilosia soror, assembly GCA_949372485.1. Taxonomy (NCBI): domain Eukaryota; kingdom Metazoa; phylum Arthropoda; class Insecta; order Diptera; family Syrphidae; genus Cheilosia; species Cheilosia soror. Next base: position 60,781,137 of record OX443563.1, on the reverse strand, counting down.
CCCCAAGCAAAATGTGCCCCCCTTTACCCTGTTTGGAGTTTAATTTCCCGAAATCGCTTGCAAGTGCTGACTTTCGCCATAAAAGGAAATTTGTTGAAATATATAAGATTCCTTTCTTACCTTTTGGGCTGAGCGTCAATCAGTCAGGACAAGCTTTTTGAGGAGACTACCACCGAATTTGCAATGTTTTCTTTGAACATGCAATTTCAGTTCCTCTGCAAGAAAACAAATATTATAAGACCTGGTCAACGGAATACCAACAATCTATCCAACGCCAAAACGCAGACGATATCTTGACATAGGTCATACCCTTCATATGCATTTAGCCTCAGTAATTGAGAGGTCGACACAATCTCACAATCACAAATTTTCAAGGTATACCTAACCTATGTTATACGTATGGGCGTATAAGCCGTTAACATCCTTTTATGATAATAATCGCCCTTTATCAAATGTTGAAGCATACCGAACCGACATCCAAGGATCAAGCAGTGCAACACTTTTCTTCGATGTTGTCCCATAAAGATCGACTGCATCGATATGGTTATGTCAGCTTGATAAATGTTTCTTTCATCGGCGAACAGGAACCCGTACGCGTCCCTTTGCTTGTACTAGTTTTTAGTGATACACCCATTTTCCGTCCCATTAATCACGACATAATTAAAATTTCACCAACTCATTTCGCGGTTTCCCATGCGAATGACCATTAACCATGTCCGTTCAACATTAATTAGTAAAATGGCCGCCATCTAGCTCGAGACCAAATTACAGAACCCGAAAAGCAAAAACCTTGCCAATGCGCGTTAAACTTCCAACAGATTGCAGGCGCGTTAATAAGCCATCGATCCGGCTCCGGCATGAGTTATGGCACAATCCCGATTAATGATACCCCGGGGACATTATTAATTGGGCGAGTGACTGCATGACGCGCAGCATTCCATGTAATAATATTTTTGTTATAAACTAGGTCTCGCGCCAGTTGACACTGTGCAGCGTCACCAAATTGTCCGAGTGTCCGACCGGCTGACTGGCTGGCAATTTTAATTAAACTCTCCAGCTACAGACATCTTCAGTGGGTTCTCGTCCTCGGCTTCTGTGGCTTGGTATGTTTTAGCTGTAGGTACTGTGCATATCGCTGAGACTATATATAGACGCGATGCGACGATAATATCTTGTCGATGTATCACATGACACGCGTCGTCTCATAATACTCTCTCTTTCGCTAAAGGTGCTGCTGGTACTGGTACCAGCGTTGCCGAAGTGGCACAATTGTGCCATTTTGGCACCCTACAGTCCGATTGGCACCTTGGCACCTTCAGTTCTCATTTGGCACCTTAAGAGCTTGATACATTTTAATACATAATATTAAAAAAAAGGCTTTTCTTAAAATGTTTAAAATTGATTGAGAGTGCAAGTCATTTTCTCTTTCATCTGCGAACACTTATTTGTTATTTCATATTCACTGAACTGAATCATTTTTAACAACATAGAACGCAGCCCTTGTGTTTGAAATCTATAGCATTCTCGAAAACGAGGTAAGATGTCAGCGCTTTAGTCAGCGGCTGGCCACCTAACTCTTATAGCCAATTCACAATGCTGCTTTGCTGCGTGCGTGCGTTGACAGATAGAGTAGAACCAATGCTTTCATATGGTGCAAGCCAAAATGCGGCTTCATGCTTCGGGTCGCGTTTAGTTCATACATATCGTGTGTGTGTGTGTACGAATTCATACACAAATATATCTCTGCCGTCGAAGGGCTGGTGGCACCCAGTTGGCACCTTTGGTTACCGTCAATGGCACCTAAGAAAATTTGTTTGCGGCAACGCTGACTGGTACACTGTATGCGTCGGGCATAGGGGACCAGCAGCTAATTAGCAGCCTTGTGAGCGAAATTACCAGGCACTTCAAACGGAGCCTCATGTGTGCCAAAATGCAATTTATGCGCACTTGCAATCTGTTGGATATATGAAAATTTCACGGATACGCGAATTCTTTCTTGTTCCTCGATGAGATCGGTGGGGCTGTCGTCGACGATCTGGTCAGGGGAGGAGGATGCCTAAATGTAAGCCTCTTATATTTCATTAAAGATATGTGCTCTGTGTTCTTTTGCGTGTGCCACAGTTAAGATGGTTTCGTATTTGCGGTTCTTGTGAATTTATGTCGAAGTGCGCAGTACTTTTGTGGTAAGAGTTGATCAGTGTGTTTGGTGTTTTTTTGTTTTTTGTATCCCTTTTTGAGGGTGTTCGCAAACACGATTTATACAGATCGATGGTCGCGTGGAAATTTTGGTTACACGTCTACAGGTGCATGCGAAGCAGAATTGTTCACACCTGATGTACGTACGATGTCAGATACGGAGGCGTGTGGCAGCAGTTCTTATCCTTCGAATGCAACCGAAAGATTGGAGAGTTTACTTATGTAATTTTTGTGGCACAGATTTGATTCCTGCGCTTTGCGGTGCATTCGGTGTGTGTGTTGTTAATTTAATAATTTATTACCGTTAGTTTTCGTATAAACAATGTAACTGGTTTTGATTGATTTTCAGTAAGCGAGGAGAACGTGTCATTTGGCTTACGTTAATGTGGTTGCGGTTTACTGAATGGTATGTTGCGTCAATTGGGATTATGTATGTATACCGTACACATATAGGTATGTATACTTCAATTCAACATCAGAAAACTGTAAAATGATTGCATTTATTTATCTGTCACCATGTGTCAGACCCTGTTCTTAGCATAGTGCACAATCGTGGTAGGTACGATTCGTGGTGGAATCTCTTTGTGATTTGAACGTATACTTTCACCAATAGTCTTGACGACAAACGTGACTAAAGTTGAACGGTCTTAGATACCTAATAAATATTATATTCTATTGAAAATGTTTCGGCAACACTTTTCCAGTGAATTCCGAATGCAATTTCGTGCGAAAGGGTTTGGGAGTGGGAGTCGGACGTCGGAGAGAATCGGGAATGTGCCCCCCACCAGTTTTGGGAGCAGTGTTGACACAATGTTTGTGTTTTTATACCGAATACTAGCTTTTGCCCGCGGCTTCGCTCGCGCAGTCCTCAGGATTTGGTACACAGATATTCCTTCACAGTCAGTTAGTTCCCTCTTTTATATGTATTTATATATCGCGCAGAAAACCTAAGAAAACCTAACCTAAGAAAGTACCTAAGGAGAAGTTAGTATCTCTGAAAAATGTGTTTAATGCCCTATTGGAGAAAACAGTTCGAAAATTATATATGATCAATATTTTTGTTAGTGAAGCGCTGGCAACTCAACACAGATCATACTATAGCAGATTGAGTCACAATCTATGGGACAAAACATATTTCTTTGCTGGCAAATACAAAATACAGCGATATGTTAAGCACAATCTTTAGAATAGGGAGAGCTTTTACCCCTTCATTATATTCCACACCTCCCAGATATTATTACACTCTTGCAACCAAAAAGATGCACCACTTTCTAGCAATATGAAACCATTCATACAGAATTCCGCTTGAATATCTTTGGAGTACGTACGCTGGAGTTAGATGAAGCGAAAGATTTTGGGACGCATTACAAAGTTTTAAATTGATACGACGAACCGTTCGTGACTTAAGAAAAATGCCTCCTTAAAAGAGGGAAAAATAAAAATTGTCCTATACAAACTTTGACCCCCCCCCCCCCCCCCGCACAGTAGTCTAGCACACTAACCACTGCGCTACTGCGCCCAGGTGATCTTACCTATGTCTTGTTAAAGCCAACTGGAAGCACTCTGTGCACGTCTTAAACCGATCTGCAGCACACTAATCAGCATTAAATATCAGTGAATCTTCTCGGGCGGCTGATTAACAATTTACAAACTGAGATATAGATAACAGGTATATCGGATACTTGAATTATCAATTTTTTATTTCGTCAGGAGCTCAATATGTATGGTAAATTTGGTTTCGCTGCAAGACTGGTCCAAAACGATGTCATGCGAAGCTTGAAACGCTCTAGAATGTACAATTTGGAAGTACATAGTAGCTCATTAACTCATTCATTTCCAATGGCCCGCTTATCAATTAAGTGCGTATCTCTCGATTCTCCGCCATCGTCTCTAAATCTTCAAGTGCATTCCCCGTACGGGTAGAGGAGAGATTGTGGACTTGATCTAACCATCTCATCCTGGCATGCCTGATGTTACGGATTCCATAGCAGGTCATGGGATTCTGGTCGGGGACATGACATGACCAAACCACCGAATCATGCACCGTTCCGTCCGGAGAGGTAGCTGCTCGACATTCAGTTTCTCACGTATTCTGGTATTTCTAATGCATCTTTACGGGTAACACCCTCAATACAACGGAGAAATCTCATTTCGGCAGCGTATTCGCGATCTTATTCTTACGGTCATTACCCAAACCTCATGACCATTAGGTAAGAATTGGAGCAAACACCGAATACAAAACTGACGGCTTAACTTTGACACCAAGTTCAGTCGTCCTAAATAACAGAATGACCAAGCTGTATCAAAATTGGTCCAGCCTGACCAGTTATACACGAAAACTCAGCATCACGCGTTAATAAGACCCCGAGATACTTAAACTTCTCCACCTTTTTCAATGGGTAGCTGTCCAGTACTATTTAAAAATCATCTACCGTCTCCACTCATGTAGGAGCCATTAATATGCATAATGTTTTATGTAGGACTGTGGTAGGTAAAAGCTCCCCGGCCGCTAGTCTCTGCTCATACGGGAACCATGCATGCAGGGAGGTCTAACCTCACACGACAATGGCGAACAATGCTCAAAAGTTCCTGTTTCTTTCTGGATCCGACGGCCCAAAAGAATTCCATAGTATTCACATTTTGTAAGACACATAATGACCATATAACATATAAGTATCCACTTTACCGGAGACTTGCAATGTACCTATTGCAGGGGTTCCCAAACTTTTCCATACTGCGACTCCCTACAGGTTATAATATTTTTGCGACGCCCTTGTAAAAACACACAACTGAACAAAACGCAGAATAGTGCATATAAGCTGAGCTTACTGAAGATTCACTAAAGGGGTTTTCAATGAGGATGTCCGACATTGAAATGGATTAAAACAGCTGTGTGCAAGGTATTAACGAATCCCATGTATGCCATTATTGTATGGAATATAACACCATGCCCAAATGTCCGCCGCAGCTTCTCACGTTGTCACGGATCCGAGTGGTCCAATCTGCCGCATAGATCCGGCTTAATTTGAGCGATGGCATTGGTTATGTTGGGTTAAAGGACATCGGTCGATTGCGGTTTATTAGCATTGAACTGCGACTTCAGGCAACGCCACAAGAAACATTTTGCGAGGTTAAATCGCACGATCTCAATTCATGTCACCTCTGATAGAGATCAGATAACCAAAATGCGGCCGGTCGCTAAAGATGATTTTTTTATGGTCATTACATTATCATTAACTTTGAGCTCCTGGGTCAGTTGGATCTTGAACGGGTAGTCGAAGTCTGCAAAATCTTATACTTCTTGCGCACGGCAAAACACAATGGCCAACATCGAACGAACCCGACCCGACATTTTTTTCAAATCGAGCTCAAGCTGATGGAACGTCGTATGCAGGCGACCTCTGCGTGTAGTCTTGCGACGCCCTTAGGATAGCCCCACGATGCCCCAGGGCATTTTAAGTTTTTCTATCACCGGTGGACACATTTTAAGCCCCACTTGCAAATCAATCACACAATTCGGCGGCTATGTTTGTCAGGATGCATTTGGTGTTGCAAATATTGTGGGTATATACAATTAACTACCACAGTCTGTATGTATTTTCGAGTATATCACTTTCAAAAGTCTTATTCGTTGATTTTTTAATAATTGTAATAAAATCAAACAAGGCTTGAAAGCGCCCATTGGACATTGTCCATTTGTTTACCCGTATATCTTTGCAACCGTTAGCATGCTATTGCCTGAATCCATCTCATTTTACATGCAAACAAACATCACTGTCAATGAATTTATCTCAATAAGAAACTACTTTCTCGAAACCAAAGAATAAGCATGAAAACAAATTCGTATCCTCTATACCTCGTACACTCATCCATTGTTGTCAAATATTCGAATCGCATAAATAACAATAAATGTATTTTTAAACACACCGCTTTAAAAAAAAATATATTCATTGCATCAACTCGACGCGAACGATAGTGCATCTTCTTAAGGACATCTCCATTCCATGCAACGCGCGACTGTGACGGTGCAACATGTGAGTGTTAAATCCAACACCGCGACGAATCCATTCATATGTCCATTTGATACCTTAGCCAGCTTCCAGTGAATGAATCTATAAAACCCGTCTGCGCACTCTTCAACTCGAACTCACCCAAATTCGGCATGCATCTGAGAAGAGATGTGAGATCTTGTTCGTTCGAAAATCGATTTTTATTGTTCTGTCAATAAAATTCAGGCTGCCGCATTCGGTGTGCATCAAATCGAAATGAAGTCAAGTGCAGTCGCGCTCGCAGTTGTACTCGCGTGTGCATGCAGTGGTCGTATTTCCATGTCCATACATGGGAACTGGATGACGCCGCCGGTCGTGTCGTTGACGTAGTCATGTTGATGTTCCTAAGCTGCAATCTCATCGTGCGTCGCCGGTATGCCGTCCTTTCATTGAGAAGTACTCCACCGCAGCACTTCAGCATAATATAGGCTGGGGCGTTAAGGTTCGATGGATTTTATGAACGCGAGTTCTGTTGTAATGTAATCCCCGGGGCGATCGACCGACCGACGTGTAAATTCAAAGAAAACGAGGGCAGAGATAGAATCCAGGAGTCCAACTTTATTCAAATTGAGGTCAATGTTGTGACTTCAATGAGATTGACGAGTCTTGTAAAAGATGAAAGGTTCCTTTGAATTTCAGATTTATGCTGTCCGACTTGACATAAAGCACTTCACTCGATGTGCACATCATAAATCACCATCGGAAGCGCGGGACTCTCACAGTCTCACGTAATAAAATCCTTTTGATAAGTCAATCAAGTTATCGCGGTGCCGTGTCTGTCTGTGTAGCTGCAGGGTGAGAGAGATACATTATACATATAAGCGTGTACGATTATGTTACTTTACTGGCGATGTCAGTTGTTGGTGATTGATTCATTCACTTCCGTTTGTCATGTCAACAATGTTTGGTGTTGAATGTTGGGCTGGGACTGTTTAAACAGGTAAAAGATATGTCTTGATGCTACTGAAGTGAGATGGCTTCAAAAATGATGGGAGATAACTGCCACTGGACCGCTTTAGAGATATTTCACCTAAGCTGGGAATAAGAAAGAATAGACCATTTCTGGCTGCCCTTTGACATTCAACTTAGATGAAGTTCGATTATGTTTATGAATTATTAAAAGTTATAAATATACTTACCCTCGTCAATAGAACTTTATAGTATTCTTAGTCCTTGCTTAGTATAGCTTATCTTTAGAACACTTATGACAGATAGTAGTAGGGCTCTTTAATTCGCTAAAGGAGGGTATTTCTTTGTGTGTAAAAAACTTGCAAGAACTATCGAGGTATATCTCAGCTTAATGGAAGGGATATAGCTTGAACTGGGCGGTCGAAAAGGACGAATCATTTTTAATAGGCACCTAGTGGATATGCCGAATATTCGGGCACCAAGAAATTACTACATTATGAGCAAATTAAAAATGTTTTCTTTGGCGTGGGCTTAAGGAAACGATTAGTGATAGTGTTGGCTTGAATCTCTCAGAACTACCACTTTTAATGGGCTACGATTATACAGGGTCAAACTGAAGGAGTAGTGCTAGTGCATATGCAGTCAGGCAAGATACACTCCCTAAGTATACAAAACTTAAAACATTAACCCGAACAAAAAACACATTTGCTGGTATATCTCTTACAAGAATATATGAGAACAAGAACCCACGTTTCTCTAAAAAAAAATAGGAAAAAATAAAGCAACTCAATAGTATTCGATAGAAAAATGCTATACCTAAGAAGTGAGGTACGAAAATCTTACAACCATGTAAAACAAACATATCAAAAATGAAAGAAGCTGAAACAAGTCTACCAGTTACAAAGATTCGATAAATTAAGCCCTTATGTAGGTTGTAAAAACACAAAACCTATACTTCGCTCTAAAGGGGGAATGCTAGCAATTTCTTCACCTACAATAGAACTGCTTGAAGACAAAATCAGAGTTCCAGATTGCGATTTACACTACCCAGCCTATGGCATATAGGAAATCCTACATAAAGAGTACCTACCTATACGACCTACCTCATGAAATAAATTTATATTTCTAACTAGCTGACCTGCCCGGCTTTACTTGTGTCCGGAATTGTATAGCCAATGCTTATTAATGTTACAAATTTTACAAACTTTGGCTCCCGCATGAGTGTCAAAAAGTGTAAGTATGGGAGGCCCTACGCCCCTTCGTTCACAGGAACACTCCCGGGCCAACATCTAAGATTGTCTGAAAATTTAAGCTCAATCGATGCAATTTTCCTTTCGGTAAATTTTTTTATTCAGTTTTTTTGACCAATGTTCACAGAAACACTCCAACATAGGAAAAGGTGGTATACCTATTGGAAAACCAAAAAATGGTTGAAAGTTTCAAATTTTTAAAACATACATACATAAATGATGCTCTTTGCTTCTGCTAACAGCGACACCCTCCCACGCTTTTCAAGTGTCGGCAAATCAAGGAAGCTACATTTATTAACTTGAGCAACTAAAAAAAAATTGGCAAAAACGATCAATTTTCAAAAATTAGCTCGGAACAAAATGTAAGAAGTGAGTTTGGATTTCCATTAGATAAAGGTTTTCAAACTTGTAAATGCATACAAGTCGGCATTTTCAAAGGTTCCATCTTTTGGAAATGCCAATTTCTATTTATTTATCTTTATGTACCTTCTCCGAGTTCCGATTTTAAAAAGGACGATCGGCATCGGTGAATTTTGCCGACTGAACTCTTCAAAATTTATCGACTTTCGACTTGATTTTAAAAAGGGTGGGTTGGGTCGTCAGGCAATTTTAGTTATTGGCCCGGGATAGTTCCTGTGAATATTGGTCAAAATTGGATGAAGTGGCGTGCCGCCTCTCATACAAACAAAAAAAAACATTCAAATCTTATAATATGTATCTCAAAAACAACTGAACCGATTGAGCTAAAGTCTTAGGTATTGACCCGGGATAGTTTTGAAAATTGGTCGATATTAGACAAAGGGGCCTGGCGCCTCCCAGAAAAAAAACATCTTTTATGGAGTCAAACTCAATGACGTTATAACTCGATAACAGCTGGGCATGGCATTTCTATACAGTCGGCAAGTTCCTAAAATAAGACGGCATTTCAGTGAAAGTCACCTCCACGCCACGGCTCGAATCCTCGCTACACCCCTGAGTGCATTTATCAACAGGTTCCTAAAAGTGATTTAACCACTCGGTTTCTATGCGTGAAAAATTAGGCTTATGGTGTGTGGGTATTGTTATTAATAGCGTTATTGTTCCATTCTTTTTTTTGTTTTTTCAATCTGAAAAGGTAGTAGATTTGGATTTGAGGGTGGTAGAATTTTGGGTTGAACAAAAATTGTTAGAAATGCCACTTATGTGGTAGAAGTCCCATCACTGCTCCCGGGCCAATATCTAAGATTGTCTGAAAATTTAAGCTCAATAGAGGCAATTTTCCTTTCCGTAATTTTTTTTATTTTGACATTTAAAAAAAATAATCTAAATCGATACAGCCGTTCCCAAGTGTGATAGTCTGTACCCACCCCTAAAAAGGGTAATAGCATGGAAGGTGTGAACTTTCATAGGAGATGACTGTGAACAATTCTCATTAAAAATTGGGGTAGACGGGGCCACAAAAAAAAAAATAAAATTTCACTTTAGGTACACGGTGACGCGATAGGTCCATATCAATGCGATTTTCGGCTGGGGTAGTCTATTTAGATAAATCCTATGGGAAACCCAGAGAATTTAAAATTTACAACCACCACCGGCAGTACTTATTTATCGATTTGAATATTGCCTCCAACAGGGCACTCAATTCGCATTTGCTTTCAATCTCAGACGAGCTTAAAAGGTACTAACATTGTTTTTAAATGTCCAAAGGAATAAATTGAGGTAAACATTATTACGAAGTCGAATATACATAAGCCCCCACCGATTCAACATACCTAACAAAAGATGTCCTTCAACTTTCTTATAAACGGCGCAATGATATCATTAAAAAATATTATATACCATCGTTTTTATTACAAAAAAATATTGAACTTGAACCTTGAAACATCACCATTAAGACGCGCGACACAGCCCCCGAATTTCAATTTAAATTTCCACGCGTATAATTTTTGGGTAGCCACTAATAGCAATTACCAGATGAAAAGTGATTGCATAATGGCCGAACAATTTGAAGCACTCGCCTGAGTAGACTATAATTTGTATAGTTGACCATTTTTTTTCCCACATATGGATTGCGCGGATATAATCGGTAACCGATTGCACGAATTAATCCGAAGGTGACAATCATTAACCGAAAGTATGAGAATTTGCAAGTCTCTTTCGGTATAATTTCTTCGCTCAAAATAGCGAAGCAAATTCACCACATGGCGTGGCGGTCCTCTGATCTTCACAATGGCAATGAGCCCATTACCAGGTTCGCTATTTAAAAAGGCCACAACCGCATTGAATCACCACCACCACGGCACCATCACTGTAAATGATGATTAGTCGAGCGACTCTCCTGCAGATATGACTAGGAGCAGGAGTGAATCGTATAGTGGCGCGCTGCTGGTATTTTCCTTAAAGGTTGCAATTTTCCTCAATCAAAAGTGTCGTCGGCAGCATCGCGTCGGTCGTGCCAACCGAGATCGCTGAGACCGCTTTAGTAATTACAATCAATTAACCGTTGTCATATCGAAAGTATCGCGCGGCTAAAATAAAAGGATCACCGCCTTTCCGAACATAGTCGATGCCGTTCGATATATACTGAATCAATTTAGATTTTATATAATGACAACAAATTAGCTGTCGACAGCTTAAGTACCAATAATTTGCGGTTGGATGTGGATGGAGGAAGACACCGCAAGGACGTTTGTAAAAATGCTGATAATTAGTAGTAGCATCGTTCGAAATGTTCGCGTGGAATGCTTCCTTCTTGTTGCAAGTGAATTTCAGAAAAAAAAATTAATTGAACTATTGTCGCATAACGTGTAGAGCGTGCGACCAAGTTTTTGAAGCTGAGTGCGGCTTGTAGAATTCCATTCATCTGAAGGTGGACCATATACATTTTTTTTTTTTTTTTGCAAAAAATTCGAAATAATATTTACTTATCGACAGAAAAGTTATTACATCTACTGTAAGAAGTTGGCTGTTTGTTGAGAACCAACTTGTCTTTAAATCCCTACCAAACGCATCGAGTTAACCGATACTCTTGATGGATACGGTCAGTCTATAGATACCTATAGCTAGGCGACATCAGTAAAACCCTATAAAGCTCGATAAACGGTTAAAATAAGGATCCTCATCCTAGATCACAAGTTTTTCAGTCTTTATAGCTAGGTGGGCGCAGTAGCGCAGTGGTTAGTGTGTTGGACTACTGTGCGAGGGATCCCAGGTTCGATCCCCGGAAAAACCCAAATTACATCTTAAAGTTTTTTCTACTGCGCCACCTCTCGCGAACGTCTGACAAACATCCGAGAGTATGCCTGTCATGAAAAAGCTTCTCAATTGAGCCGTTCGGACTCGGCATAAAATTGTAGGTCCCTTCCATTCGTCCCAAAAATAGAAACTCACACAAAACGAATGGTTGCGAGAGCTAGGCCTTGGGTGTCACCCGCCTGTTGCGCCACCTATTTATTTTATTTATTTATAGCTAGGCGACATCAGTAAAACCCCATAAAGCTCGATAAATGGTTAAAATAAGGATCCTCATCCTAAATCACAAGTTTTTCAAATAACAAATGTGTCACGACAGATGGCTTGTGGTAGGGATACTGAAAAGTCAATAACATAGATGACTCCCATGTAAACTCTCATGAAAACTCGCTAGCCATAACTCTATGTGCACACTCGGTTCTATATTATATGTAGGGGCATGAGATGGAGCGTCGATATCCCGAGATCACCTACTCCGAGTCTGTTGCCTTTTCGTTTCACTAAAATTCAGAATTACTGCCCAACAAGCCGTTAGAAGCTTTACTTCCTTGTGTTTCATTCTGCAAGAGCTACATCACCACGTGCACTACCCCATCCGAGTTCCGGTCGCTTTTTCGTTTCCTTTAATTTTGGAATTACTGCCAACGGGGCATATCAAATCTTCCACCTTCATACGTCTATTCTGCGTGAGCTGTCTTACCACGCGTACTGCACCATCTCCTGTTTCCTGTCGGTTTTTCATTTCATCTCACTTCGGAATTACTGCCCAACGAGCTCTTAGAAGTTTTTCTTCACTAGTCGATGCGTTATCATGTTACTCGTTTAGCAACACTCGAGCTATGAACTGTGAAAAGTCCAAACCAAATTATGTAAATCCTGTCGACAAAAAGAGACAGTAAGAATAGATCACATCACAATACATACTTTGTAACAGCGACATTTCAATAGAAATCAAAAGAAGAACAACTCGTGCCAATTGCTGTTACTTTTGGCTGACAGCGCCATACCGAATATCTAAAAGAAGACTCTTTTTAAAACTTTAATTATCCAAGCTGAAATTTTGACTGTTTTAAAAGCCATGTACAAGCCAAGTGCGATGCTAACGATTTCGTTCACCAAGGCGTTAATTGTAAAACCATGATGTAAAAATACTCAGGCTAAGGTAACTTCAGGCCCGCCCCACATCTAACAGATATTATTTGAAAAGACCATACCAGTTCCTGAAACATCTAACTACCTTCATACTGGCGAAGCGCGATCTCGAGAAGCCTATCAATTGGCACGCGCAAACCGCTTCGATATTTTTCTATTTCACATTTTTGTGTGAGGGCAATTTTCAAAACATTTCGGTTTAATTTTTAGGATTAAATGCCGAATCTCGTTTTATTTCAAGCAACCATAAATTACAGAGGACAATAAAAAACGCCTCTAGGACTTGATTGCGAAATAACAAAAATTATCAAATTGTGTGAAGCTTTTTACTGAACCACGGAAACTCCAGGATTAGGTGGGGCTCCAAAACCCAAATAGTCTGGCTGCTGGTGGATGGAATAAAGGCAGTAGCTGAAGCAATACCGCATTGCCTTGTCACTGCTGGTAGACAAGTTCAACAGGCACTTTTTGGACTTTAGATTTTGTATACGGGTTCGCGTTTTAAGTTCTTTTTAGGCATTAAGTGATCCCTGATCAGAATGTTTAAACACACTATTTTCTGAAGATAGTCACGAACGTTGAAATTTGAGACTGACGATAATTTTAAGTACATACTAGAGCGTTACATCATCGGGAGTCCTAAAAATGTTGCTATTTGAACCTCACCTATGGAATGTTGCATGTCCTTATTGGCCAGAACAATAAAAGTATTGTACTTTTAACAATTTTGCAAGAAGCAAACACCAGCAAAGCACTAGCCAACTAGCCTAAAGATGCCTGTCCATTTGAGAGTAAAAATGCTGCGAGCAGCTCTCAAGCAGCTCTCGAGAGCAAACTCGCAAGTGGACATAGTCTTGAGAGTAGTTCGCGGAGAGTTAACTTTTTACTCTCGATATTCGAGCCTTTTGAAAGTCACTCGCAAATGGACACATGTTCTGGTCACTATCGGAGATTAGCTCGCAAAATTCCAACATAGTTCGTATTTTGGGAACAGCTGTCGAGAGTCGACATGGCAAAACAATGGGTATCGGAGGAAATAAATCAACTCATAGTATTACCAATAGACACTCACAAGCAATACCATGGCTTGCCTTAATTTGGTATCCTTTTTAAAAATATTTGGCCAAACAGATTGAATTAATATTGAAATATTATTACTTGTTGGCTAAAATCCCTGAAAACCTGTAAGCTGATCGCGTAAAATAAAAACGATCGAACGACATCGTTTTCACTAAAGCTGTCTCTATCATATTTGTGACAATAGACAGAGACTGCTAGTATCGAAACGACGTCGTTCGATCGTTTTCATTTTACGTGATCTGTGCCCTGATGAGCATCTTCAATTTGAAGAACCGAGTTGCCGACGACGATCCATGGTTTAATCCAGCACTTCTTTTTTGCTTCATTCTTTTCGTCAAGAACAGTCCTAATAATTATTAACGCAGCGGTAACCCTTTGCTTGTAAGAATACATTTTAACTGGTAACTAGCAGACGAAATATATCAAGTGGACACGGTTATGAGAGTACTCTCAGGGAATCTACTCTCAAAATGTTATCAAAGAACTCGCGAGATTAAAATTTCGAAATTATTACTCTCAAATGGACAGCCACCCGAAAGTAAGTCTCGAGAGTTTACTAGCGGAAGTACTCTCAAATGGACAGGCACCTTAAGATAAGGCTAACAGCGAACTGACTAGAGGCCATTGTTATGAAGACAGTAAAGTAGGGAGAAAGAGCAACATTAGTATAGCAATGTTTCTAGTAAGTTATAGGATAGCCATCATAGATAGACCATTGAAGTCTGGACAAAATTGCACGAACCTTCACTTTGCAAAGTTCTTGGTCAGTGGACGACAACTATCAAAAATCGTAGGTAAGACACCCCGTGCGGTTGCTTAGTTGTATAGATTGTATCATCAACCGTTTTTTTGGGCAAGGAACCGATGTTGATAGATGAGCGACTCATTGAATTTGGATGGAATTAGTGCTAACTAGGTGACCGGGGTTTGCATTTGCAACTCTTTCTAAACGTAGATCTTAAAGTTTAAGTTGAAAGGCGTGCGTCGCGTAGCTCAATGAGTACATCATGCGTTTGAAGAATTTATTAAACGATAGGATGCAGTTGCGTACATATAATATGACCGCCATGAGTGCACCTTTGCCTTATGTATTCACCTTTGAATTTTCCACCAATCCTTACTTCGGTATGAAATCAGTACTATAGCAGAAAAGCATCGTTTACACATTCGTATGGCAGCCAAAATACCCCATATTTCAATGCAGATGGGTACATCTATTACGACTAATTGGCTTATGGAAATGTGAACAAGTGTAAACAACTTTCATTAATTTATCTTGTGAATATTTTAACGCTATACTGCGAAACTATATTCACCTTCAATATATATGATCCAGAGCCAGACTGAGTTGTATACACATACAAATCCAGTTTTCCCACGAGAACTGGAGCAGAAAATAAATCAACACGAAGGAATGTGTTATGTCGCTCGGAAAGTTGCCATAAATCACAATCTTCTATCCTGTAAGGCCTAAATTGCATACTTGAAAATAAGATGTCGCTTACAATCTGATAAAGCAATTTGTAATGATAATGATCGTAATGATAAAATAAATCTTTATCCTTGGGCGCGCGTTGTTTTGCTTAATTTTCGATTCCCTTCACAAGCTGCGACTGAGCTATGCAACGCATGGACCCTTTTTCACAGTGACTTTGTGGTTAGTGGATGCCACTCGCACAGTGTCATTTCGAAAGAGAGCATAAACATGAAATGGGCGCTGAACTCGATCCGTGTCGATGGAGGCGATAAAAATCAAAAACATTACACAAAATCAAGATTAATTGACAAGAGATAAACATCTGACGGCGATTTCATTCCGAGTTAAGTTTTCGTCCGTATTTTTTTATGTTTGGTGTATCTACTCCTCAAGGACTTCTTGCTTAAGTTGCAATTGTAAATTTTGTAAAGTACAGTAGCACCATGTCGGCATATCAAACACACGCACCTAATCCGATTATCTACCTGTCCACAGTGTCCTGTCATCGATTTTCTATCCGACTATTGTGATTAAGTACGATTATGGTTTTGTGATTTGCCGACAGCTATACCGAAATCATCAATAATCCTTTCGAATGTTAATGACATTTTTGATGCTTTGTGTGATTTGCAATCGATAACTGGTGATTTGTAGTTTCGTGACCACGCATGAACGGTTTAGATATTGAAGGATGGAACATTCTCTTTATCGCTACATTAGAATGGGAAATTATTCACAACCCCTGCTTTTACTTTTGATGCCTTTGATCGCAATGAGTCATTAATTTTATTCTCCAGACTATTTAACTTGAGGACACACTTTGAAGACGGTTATTTTTGTATGGACAGCAAGCAGCAACATTTAAAAAAAAATAATTCTGGTCAATTTGTAACGACACGTGATGCTTTCACTTAAGTCGTTTTCATTTTCAGGCAGGAAGTGCTTGGTTTCATGTTCATTAAGAATTCTAAGCGTCGCGTCGATTAGCTGCAGATTATAGTGAACTATTAAAATTCGTTTCGGTTTACATGAACTCAACCCACCTACAAGATCTCACAATCGATCTTCATTCATCATACTGTCAATCACTTATACCAGGACTATGTAACATATTTGTGATAGCTTGTTAATCGTTACCTTGTGTTTTGAGTCATCGGTGGAATTTATATTGAAGATGCGTCAAAAAGGTTAAATATCTTTATGAGAGTTGAAGGTTCACTTCCGCTATTTTTTTAGAAACAATTCGCAACGCGTTATGCATCCAAACGAACATCAGGTGTTTCTAATGAGATAAAGTAAAAATCTGTGTGTCTCGGATCAACTCATCTGAAGAGAGAAGTGCAAAGAACAGAATAAAAATTAAAAATATGATTTTGACTTCCAGGTGGAAGTCGACTAGGGTCGACCTGAGGATATGGTTGACCAAAATATAAAGAAAATAGAATATATACGTTCATGTCCAAAGTAGTAGCATGCACTAATAAGTGTAATAAAAACTGGAAAATGGCGAGAACGCTCGCTGCTCCATAATCTCACCGAGACTTTTGATGTCAAAAAAGATTTATAGACAAGGTAATGCGCTGTCGTATGACTTTTTCAACTTCATACTTGAGAAAATTGTGCGAAACTCGCAAGCCAACACCAGGGGCACAATTTTCCAAAAGTCTGTGCAACTACTTGCATAATACGCTGACGACATTAGGCTTATTTTTTTGAGAATCTATAGCTAGCTCACTTTTACTTTTACATGCAAAATTTGTATACTCACTTTTGGTTTTGTTATACTCACTTCCCAAAAAAATACGCCAATTGACATGATTGACAAAACGCAGCGAGATCGACGAAACGGACAGACTTGGGGACTTTGTCTACCTAGGCTTCGCTATAAACTGTGATAATGACACCACAGCAGTAATCAAACGAAGATTTACACTTGCCCACCGCTGAAGGCAACTGACTATAGTTAGGCCTTGTCAAGAAACATTAAGCAGACTCTGTATAAGACCCTTATCATCCTAGTCCTGCTCTATGGCGCAGAACCATGGACGTTAACAAAGGGCGATGAAGATCTTCTTGGTCGTTTCGAACGCAACAGGGACTGTAGCGCCATCTAAGTAAGTATGGCCACTTCAAAACACTATCCAAAAAACCAATGGTCCTAATAATGCGATATCATCAAAGAGGTAGCCAAAAGTATCGTAGATCACCAACTACCTCAGAAAAAGAGCCCGTTGTTAGAAGGTAAGATCATCTTGCCGAAGGTGCGAATATTGAATACGTTAAGACGCTGCTGTGCATGACAAGGGTAACGAGGCAAGGATATCGAGCCAGATGAAGGGAGAAAGCGTAGATCTACAGAAAATGGACGACCCGGCTTTCGCAGTCTCCTAACTTAGGGAGATCGAAGATTATCGGGATTGAATGAACATTATGTAATGGGAGATTTGATAAGAAAAACTATCAGCGAAGAAAGCCCATTCAAAGCAAAGCTGGAGGAACTTCTAATAGTATTTCAGCAGCATTTTCAGATGTCAAATGGACATCGTGTAGAGAGATTGATTGGGTAATAATATAACCCATGTCCAGTCAGTGAAGAACCAGTTCTAACGCCCAAAATGGAAGGGGTTGGCGTAGCTATTAGCTACTAAAAAGCATCATATCATCAACTTCAAGGTAATAAAGCAGTTTGCTTACCATCTCTACGAATGGCATCCTAGTAAAGATCCGACGAAGAATAACCATAGAAAACCGCTGCTACAATTTTGTTTACCAAAACAAATGAGTTCACAACTCTTGACTCGAAAAACGTAAGCTTTACAGACAGGCGGGAAAAGATAGCTGATACTGACATTTTTCGATGGATTTTTGGTCCGGAGGATGAATAGGGGAAAAGATACAACTGCAAACTGTATAAGCTTTACACGTTGTCTCCATTAGATCGCCCACACAAAACGAATGTCCAATATAGCTCCAGAAAAAGAGGATGTTCGAGTTCCGTGTAACACGTTCGAGACGACAAGGAAGACCGAACATCCCTTTCAAGGACCAAGTCATCGCGGATGCCAAAGCGCCTTGTCTGAAGAGGAAACGTGCTATGGGAGAGTTCTTTATGAGTCGTGTTAAAAAAAGTAAAAGAAAGCAGTAATCAATTTTCTGAAAGCATTTTTTCTTTTATCGTCAGTTCTACATATTTATATTTTTGAAGTATGAAATAGATACTACTTTCCTAGTTGTTACTAGCAGCATAGGTTTGCAAGGTTTTTATTGTCTACTAGCTGGACCGTAATTTTGGTTCGCGCTTTGATATGAAAAAGAAAATTCCTCCCTAGATCTTGCTATTTATTTTTAATACTGCATTTGATTTTCTTTGTTTCCCTCTTCCTATGGAATCCAAGCAACTACCTACCCGAAACTTACGCTGTTACCATACCATGAAATTCTGAAATGAAACCTGTTTTGTATTACACGTCTCTTCTCTTATGAAATGTACCCCATGCCATACTGCAGCACGCACCCCATCCCCATCCTGCATCGGGCATATGATCATAATATACATACCTACATAACATCATATGTACAACTAACCATAGCACTCACTGCGAAAACAAATCAACCCTTTTCAAATGAGAGATACGTATGCTAGTGTTGTTTTATTTTTGTTTGTCCTGTCGCAAGATCGCAAAAGTATAAACATCCATTTGTAGCAAAGTATATGTGCCGTATGTACCTATATACACTGACTAAAAACTGTTCCTAAGGACTTGGCTATAAACGACGTAGCCTATAGCAGTCTCGCAGTCTTAAGGAACATTTTAAAAAAGCTTCATCGAAATCTGTCCAGTAGTTTTCGAGTTTTTAACGGCCAAAGAAAATTCCTAGAGTTTTATTATATGTATAGATTGTCTATTGTTCCTTGATTATCTAGAAAATGACGTGATTAAGAAAGGCTTATTACGACTAATAATAAGGATGAAATGTTAGTAAGAATAATGAAACTTACCCATACCCACTCAGTTAAAATAGCAAATTTTGGGTTGAAAGAAATGTTGGGTCTTGGTCGCAAGGATGTATGAATATGATGGATACATGCAAGGTAGCGATCGATGTTCGTCTTCGGCTTTGGAAATTTTGGCTTTAATTTTGCCACATCCTCTCAATGGGCCACAGTATCCAGGAAACATTACACATGAACAATTTCAGTTTATGAATGCCATGTGGTTCTTGTATGATTAGCTAATCCAAAGTTGAACTATATAAGACATATTGGTCTCAGATGAATCGCGACAAAAATACAGTTTATTATATGAGCAGCATGGCCAAGAAAAAAGAAACCCTTTAGATAGGGGTTATCCTCTTTGAACTATGTATTAACCCCAGTTCGCTATTCAACTCTTTCGTTATGCATAAAACCATATTGTACAGGAAACGTAGCAAAAAAAAGAAACATGTGGATTATATTCTGCTTACAACATTGTATTGATAAAAAGTCAGTATCTGAACCTGTGGTGTACCTGCATGTTACAGCATTTCTCATGGTCAAAATGTTCATGATAAACCAACACCGACCGCTACAAAGTATGCGCCGTTGCCGATAAAGTGCAGATTTTCTTCATTACCATACCGGTTGGCATGCGTTAAAATTGGCAATTTCCCTTAACTGCTTTGAGGGAGATTAAGAAAAGTATATACGAAAAGCGAACTCCTTAAAATCGGCGCATAAATTATTGATCTGGCTAATTGATCTCTTCAGCAAATATGTATAGTTTCAGATGACTGGTGTAACCGGCCGCTGATGCCGCGTGCTTGGTTCAATATTTTTTTCTGGAGTAAAGCGACAAAGATATTTATAACTAAGTATCGACGGTCAGAGAGGTCGTAAAAATCTTCATTAAGTAATTTTTGTGAATATTTTCCCCCAAAGAAAACAAAATAATTAAATAAACACCTGCCATTACAACACGCCGTCGTTTTCAGTGTAGTCGTTGTCGTCGTCGGCGGCGGCGGACACTTTTGACGACGGCAACGGTAAAGTGTGCCATCGCCTGTCTTACAATTTTCCTTCTCCTTCCGATATACCGATATATACGCACCGTTGATGTTATTCCCAATGTGAATGTTGACCGTCGCAGTATGCAACGAAGTTGATTCCAAACCAACTACATCATCATCAATAGCAGCAAGAGCAACAGGCAACAGTCAACAGGAGCAACAGAGGGATACCCGAACACACAGCTGATTTTAATGAGTGACCATCAGAATCTCTTTCAAGTGCACCTGCACTGTTGTAAATTAATGAACACACATATACCCCCACCGCATACGGGGACAGTAATTATGCATAATGTCCTACATATCCATGCACTAACCACTTACCGGATCTAAAGGGATTTCCTGATCTATGTCGCATGGCGATATCCTTACGCGAATAATTTCAGGAAATCATTTAGCAACCCTCCGGTAGTTTGCGTGTTTTCATCGAATCCCAAGGGTAGCACCGATGAATTTTATTGGTCCGCTGATGCAAGGTGTTTTCAGTTATACGCACGCATACAGGTTCATTTGAGCGCGCGCGCGCGCTCAATTCTTGAGCCTTGAAGATAAAGCATCTATAACACAGTACCTATGCATAGCTGTGTATCTGCGATTGCACTGTTTGAGTGATTGGTGCATGGTATTAAAAAGGACGAGTCAAACCACGTTCCAAGCGCAATGCTGGTATCCCTACCCACAGTTATTTCTTTCGGTGACTATGTGCTTCCCCCCCCATACCAAGGACAATTTTTAAGGATTTCAATGAATTCCCTTTAGTGTGGTGTGGTGTTGCACCTAAAACCTACAAGAGTATCTCGCTCGCTCCTTTATTATGCAGCCACACCGAGGGTAACATCTGCCCAAAACTACATACAAATACGAAATTTAACGAAAATAAAAAATCCTCCTCTCTTCATCGTACAAAGTGTTTCCGTATTCAGTAGATAGGGAAAGCAAGTTGCATCTGTTTGGCTCAAAGGTGCGCGTGGATCAAGAAATGGAATATTTTCAATCAATTAAAATATTCACCTGAGGGACTAAGATGTTTCTTTTTTGTGTTCACATTTTGTAATGTCCTTCATGCGATAC
The DNA here is from genome assembly GCA_949372485.1 of Cheilosia soror. NCBI lineage: Eukaryota > Metazoa > Arthropoda > Insecta > Diptera > Syrphidae > Cheilosia > Cheilosia soror. The sequence continues at coordinate 60,759,673 of OX443563.1, read as the reverse complement.
GTCTAGATCGAAGGATCCATTATACAAATGGAACAAATATTTTTCTCTCTCTATTAGCATAAACAATTCGTTACGATTTGTTTCGATTTATTTAAAATCGAAGCGCGGGTGTCCTTCTAAGGATTGATTTATAGCTGAGGGAATAGATAATATTCTCCTTCCCAGGATGCCACAGAAAGTTGAAATTAAATTTGTTAATCAGAGCGCAATTGTTACATTTTCGTGTGACTTTGGTGAACAATGTCCTTGGACATTACGGAGTTTAAGTCAAACTATATTTTTTCATGCAAAGAAGTTGTGGGAAATAGTATAGATATGAATGGCGGATATGGTCAATGTCTGAAAGGTGTCTAGTTGGGCCGTGGGAATTGTGTATTTGAAGGATATGGGAGTTCAGTTCAGTATATTGTGCTCCAGTTCCACAATTTTTAAGACAAGCCCTTCACGGAATAATTACTTCGTCTACTAAAGAAAAGGCTTGTTTGAAAATAGAAATAGGGGTTTCGAATATGGATGCTAGAGAATATTCGTATATTTCGTATGAAAACGACATTGGAGACGTGAAGCCGTGCACCAAATATGATCAGAGAAGGTCTCGGGAGACCGCAGAATACGCAGTCAAAATATTTAAGAGTGATCCTTAACTTATAGCAAATATATTAAATATAATATTAGGCCTTTTATCGGCTAAGCGAGTCTGAAGTTAATAAACAATGCTTTATAATGCACCTAGTGCAACTAGACGGTTCTTAAAACTTCTTTCTACCCGAAGAATACAATGTGGAGATAGCGATAAAGGCCGAGTTCTTCACAACAGCGAAAGATACGTTGGTATGGGGTATGGTAGTACCCATGTATATGCACCAACACTTCTTTGTAATAAATTCGAAACGCAATTCGATGGTTTGAACGATGCACGAGTTGAACCATCCACTGAAAAGAGATATTCAAAATTATCTGCTTTAACTACAGACTACAGAGGTACAAATCTCCAATGTTGGCTATACTCTGCGGACGTCTAAGACTTTAGCACAATAACTCGATCGGCTCAAGTGAGTGATCCTCAAAAATAAAATACCAACCAAATTGTTATAGAATATAGTACACTATTTCTATCTTCTATTCAACTTACAAGTCGCATGGAATAGGGCGTCCTATGAAGGGACGAGTATACAAAGTCAGTCAAATGTTCAACATTTCAAAATCATTTAATCTGTGCAGAATGGTCTGACGTTAATGAGGAGAAGAAAAGAAGTACATATGTTATTATCACGAAATCATATTCCACATTTAAGAATTGGGCAAAATCTCGCCCAAGAAGAATAACTCTTGCCAATCACCGTTTCTTCGAGCTAACTGCTAAGAACTAAAGCCATCGCTTACAGAACGAAGGAGACTTTCATATTGAAGAATCGGGTACCTAAACCTCTTTTATTTAAAGAGAATGATTCCTGATGTGATATTCGGTTTAGTTTGTAGCGATATAGTGAGGTGCAGACGATTTATTGTGACCTCGATTAGTTTATGTGAATTTGTATTTGTATGACAAAGGCCGATTCTGAATGGCGACTGAATTGAGAAGCTCTTCCAGGACAGGCGTATTCTCGGATGCTTGTCAGACATTCACAAGAAGTTGTGCAGTGGACAAAAATGTGTATTTTTACGGAAAACAAACCTTACCTACCATATAACATATTCAACTTTTGCAACATCCTGCAGCCGAACATAATGTTAATGAACGTCATCAAAACTCACATAACGAAGGGCCACGGTTGCTTGAAAACACCTCATGCACCTCCTATTGGAGCAAATACATCAACCCCAACAAAAAAAAAGTTCTTCGTTCAAATTCAACTAAAAATGTAGAACCGCCAACAATCGATATAACATGGGAGAAATCCCCGGTTGCTGACTCACCTCCCTCGCCATCAATCACTCATCCTTCAAACGATTGCGCTCTTCGAGTTGTACCACCACCATTTGCAGTGTTCTTATCTCGCCTGGAGTATCATTGGCAGATAGCCTTCCGATATTTTAAAGTATATTGAAGAGAAGGGCATTGCTGCTAATGACATTAGATGCATAAGCTTAACAGTGGATAATCTTCCAGGTCGAATAATGTCTGCATCTTTCAAGGTTCTTGCTCCTCTAAATATTGGAAAGATTTTGGTTAACCCAAACTTTTGGCCCTGTAACATGCTGGTCAAGGAATTTACAAACCGGCCTCGCTCTAGAACAACTATTTCAAAAAACTTAAAGAATTAGCCTTCTTCTACCAAAATGTAAGAGGGCTAAGGACAAAATGTACCAAATTCTTGCTTAGTATGCATAGCTGCACATCAGACGTCATTGTTCTTTCTGAAACCGGATTAGATGAAAACTTTAAGGATGCCGAACTATTTCCTTCCAACTTCGATGTCAACTGTTGTGATCGAAACGAAGAAAACAGTGTCTACGAACGACTTGGTGGTGTGCTTATAGCCGTCAAAAAGGATTACAAACGTTTGGTCATTTATGCATTCTATATATCTATATTGGGTGATGAAGTCAAAAAAGTTAATGCTCGACTGACTCCCTTATAACACTCGACCTTCCGCCACTGATTGTATTCCCCCATAACACACTACCAAGGCGCCTACCAAGGCACGTCTTGGAAACCGGATTGGGAACAGCCGTAACATCTGAGAAAGAACTGTGCGAAGTAAAATTGTCACATTTTAGTATTAAGAACAATTTCTTTGCACAAAGATTCATCTTGGCGCATCATGTCGGTGACATCTAAACACATTCGTAAACAATTACTGGGTATATCATGAAAGCAGTCTACCGACAAAAACGTTCACTACTAAGCAAAAAAATGTCACCTTACCTCGAGCTGTGTTAAAGTCAACAAGAGCCTATTGTTCTCAGTGTGCCCAACTGTCACATTGGTGAAAATTGCAAACATATACGGCAAAGATACTTGAGATCGCATAATGTCAGAGGATAATATTTGAAATAAACAATAGACCATTTGTTTTCGAAAACAAAGACCAAAGGCGTGTTCATTGTGGAAAATTTCATTATAAATTGTCGGTTTTTAAAAATAGTATAAAATTAAGAAAAGGCGGCACAGACATTAGGGTACCTACACCTAATGCAAAAAAAACACGCCTTCGTAACAAGGTGATCGTCCTATCTTCTACGCAGAACTCGCACCAAAGTATGACATCATAAAATCAGTGCGGTCACTCCCAAGAATTTACAATAGATACACCAACTATCATACGCGATTTAAACTTTCCAGAAAACTGAAAATGTTTTATTGATTCTTGTAAGCCGCAGTCCCTCAACATCGCATACAGAGAGATCTTTCATTTGCTTGTTACTTACTAGGAATCCTTACAATAATCCTGCCACACATAATACACCTGATTCGCCTATTCAAATAATATTTGAAACAATAAGGAAGTTATGTTTACGCATAAACATTGCGGCGTTTATCTTGGGACTTAGCCTATTGTTTGTCCCTGCTTACACAACCACCGCGATCATTGATCTCACCTCAAACTCTACGTAAGAACATCACGCCTTGCCGGGCAATTATATATAGATGAATTACTTCCTTGATCTCACCGACCAATGATGGTAAAGGAAAATCTCTCCTACAAAGATTAGAAAGACTTACATCGAATTCGGATTATTTTGTTTACGGCCTACCGATCTTGCTCATCGATACTTTTGCTCTTCGCCGCTGATACTTGGAAGTAGATCACCATGGATGCGCTCAGCCGCTCAGCCGGTCAAGGGATATTCAAATTCTCGGGCGTGGTTGCATAATTTTGGATGTGATCTTCTTTGAACAAGATCGGTAGGAGTGCTCATAGATTATAGGCCTCGTTAATGCGATCTGCAATTATCGAGATAAAATCGTAAAGCAAGGCGTGTGCGAATAACTTTGACGAAAACCCACAACGAGTGCAGTTTACCATGCACCGACACATTTTATTATCCATTCCGTCGCCACTGCCCGCCCATGGGGAACAGTGCAAAATGCAAACAAAATCCGAATATAAAATCGGCAGTCATCATCGGAATCGGTTGCGTTTTATTGCGCACAGCAATAAAAGTATCTCATTCGCTGTTGCGTCGAAAACTCTTAATTGCTGCCGATATTGACGATAGTACGCGCATTTTCGGGGCAAGGGTTAACACAGATACGGTGTACGAAATAAAGATCTCGCACATATAAAACCAAGTTGATCGTGCTTTTGAGACAATGTTTTGCCGCAAGGATTAAGTCACTTAAAACATATTTTAATTGGTCGTTTATCGGGAAAATGTTGATGTTACGAACTTTATGTGTCGACAGCGGATCGAGAGTTGTATTGATCGAAATGGTGGGATGTTCCAATTGCTTGTAGGTAAACATTCCTTTTGCAGAAATTTAATTTGATTGCGATTTTGATTGTTATTTGATTGTGATTGGGGTGGGTATAGATTGCCCTTGAAGAAAAGTTACGACTTTTCAGAAATACACTCTGTATATTACAGGGGCCAGACAGCGGCAGGCACGTTTTTTAATTGTATCGGTGATGTCTTCATTTTGAATATTCAAATTATAATTACTTTTGTAACATTGTAGATTGTATAGGCACCTATACGGGTATCTGTGGTGAGCATATATATACATTTTAGAACCACGGGAAGTTTGTGTTTCGATTTCTTTGATGTCGTTGTTTATTTGTCGATAATCTTATATTGCAAAAGATTGAGACTGACTTTAATTTTGAGGGCATTTTGTTGCAAATACATTTCTGGAAGGCACGCGAAAACATTCTTAAGTAGGTACTAGTAACTGCTTTTGACTGGTAAGTAAAATGCATCCGTAAAAAAATTGTTTCACTTTTTTGGAGCACTTAAACTTAATCGTTGAACTCAATCTTGGTCTTAAATAGTTGCCTTTGAATTATAAAACTAATTCGTCAAAAAAAATTAAGCAATTGATCTTTAAATTTTCTAAAAACAGAATTTCTTTATTTTTCCGTACGAAAAACTTTTTCTGTTCAACTTCTCAACCAGTTTCACGAAGTATTCCACTGAATTCCTATGATATGCTATGGTTGAATGTTTCAGTTTTGTTCTGTTGCGTGTTTTTACGGATGGACTTTTCTGATAGCTATAACTGCAGCCTAAACGAGTTGACTAGGGAAGTAGGTATACATGAGGATATGTGGATACGCGTTGAATAATTTCGGCCACATTACTAAACACACATTGACTATAGCCGATCCAATGACCCCCTACCCCATAAATGTGGGCCTAAAGTAGTCTCAGATCCTTCATCGAATGGAGAGAAAGTGAAAAACCAGAACAATCTTCCTTTATACCTACCCGAGGGATCAAAAAACAAACACAGACTAAGCAAACAACGCAAAAGATACTAGGTATACATTATATTGCAATCGTGGAGCAATAACCGATTAATCAAAATCAATCTAAAAAAAACAAAACAACATCTTCTCATTCAAACACAGACGGTATAACTACGACTGAACATACGTATAGATGAGCATACCGTACTGACTATCGCTTTGATCAACCAGACGTTACATTGAACATAATATTTATGCGGACCTGGAAGGAGAGAAGATGCGTTTGGTAAGATGGTAGAGGAGGTCACGCATCTAATGAACTCTTTCACAGCAAATGTTCCACATGCCATTTATACATTTTAAATGACAATTGTAGTAGATATCGATAGCATTTAAATATTCGTAGAGGTTTTGCCAAGTGTATATACTTCTGGAGGGACAGGCGAAAAGCGCTCACTGATATAAATTTCTCGATAGGTGCAAGCTAAAGAAACTGCTCAAAAATCATTAAATTTTTTGACGACAAGGACAAAACACGGTAAGAATTTCTAACGGCGGCGGTCAATAGTGATTCTGGTACCTCTGCGGATAAGGAGAAACAAATTCTAGACAAGGAAAACCTCAGACTTTCGCTGTCGCGAAGAGCTACGAGTGCTTGGCGCGCAGCACAACGTAAGACTATGCTGGGTTCCCGGGCACAGAGGTGTGCCTGGAAATGAAAAAGCAGATGAGCTGTCAAGAAAAGGGTCCTCACTTGAAATAAACCAGGCTGACAGCATAGTAATGATTTCCCCCTGTAATCTCAGACAGAAGATAGGGAACAATATACTAATGGCAACAAATGAAAGATGGAACCGGCTCGACTCCTGTGGCATAACCAGGAAAATGTGGCCAATCTACAACAAACAGAAAACTAAAAAAATCTTACAATTGAACAAGAAATCATTGTCCTCGATTTTAGGTATTATCACCGGACACAACATGTTGAAATACCATACCAAGAAAATGGGAATTAGTACAGATGACCTGTGCAGAGGATGCGGCGATGGGGAGGTGCATGAGGACACCCCACACTTCCTTTGTCACTGCCCTGCGCTCTGCCACATAAGAAATAAAATCATTGGCAGTTACTTCTTCGAGGATTTAGAAGAACTTTCAGACAGGTTAATTAACGACCTACTTAAATTTGTAAATAAAACGGGTTGGTTTACCAATCCGTAGGTTTTTCATAGGTTTCCAGAGTATGGGGGTCATAAACCCCTACGGCATCACAACGGATCTACATTGATCTAAGTGTGGCAAGTACAGGTTTCTCCTGTCCTGCATACCCACTAACCTAACCTAAAACCTCAGACTTTAAACGATACCAGAAATAATATGGCCAAAGGAACAGACAACATAAAGGCGGCAAATGTCATACTCTGGAACGAATCTCTAAGCACTGACCATGAATTGAAACAATAGTTCCTTGATGAACTATTACCAGCCTGCAATTGACATGAATGCGGAATTACATTAAGTATATTAGAATAATAATAACCTATCAATGAAAACTTTATTAATAGAAAAAAAAAATAAAATACCTACTGACCAGAGACTAGGTAGAACATCCGAGAATAGCTACGCCGACTCGTGTCTCATTCTAAAAATCTCAATGGAAGTTATTTAATGAACATTCCCTCAGACATTGAATCCTGCATCAATTTAAAATTTCTCTATAAAACCATTATCAACAAAATTGCAGACTCCGTCGCGCGACCAAAAACCAAGCCTATACCTAACTAATGATACTTGTGTCGGCGCGGCATGGTGTTTCTTTAAGGACATCCATAAACTATACACTCAATGATCAATGATTACACCTTTTGCAGAGTTCCGAAATAAATGCGAAATTCTCCTATATTTCTAAAAAAAAAAAAGTGGGTGGATAAATTAGGCCAATTTAAGATAGATTGTGTGCTGCTGCAGATATAAGACGCATCCCGCAACATATCACTTAGAAGTGATACAGCACTACTGAAAATTAATGGAACTGCCAGGACACAGGTCATTCCCGAGACGTCTCTCTGCAATTATGTTCATAAAAAAATAGGACGAATACGGCAGGACTTGTACGTGCTATGCTCGTGTGCCTCACTTAAGTGTTTTTTGCTATTTTTTTTTCTTTTTGCTTTGCAACATCTTCTGCAGAAGCACGTTATTTGATTAATACTTTTTGAATGAAAGGATCCTGTGGGAGGAGAACTTTAGTGTATGTCATTAAAAAATTGGACCATTCGATTATAGTTATTAGATGAGACTTTGACTTCTAATGGGTTTTAGGTGGTTCTGCTCATCAATGAAGATTTTTGTGGTCTCTGAATGAAATTGCAAACAACAAGTTATGGTTGAAGATATTGCGATGCCCTTGAAATATCTCTGACTGCCACACTATGATGGAAACCTGATCCAAACACCTTACAGATTGTCCGACTTACTTACTTTTGATTTGAATAGACAACCTGATGTGGTCTTTTTGGATTGGTGTTGTGAATATATCGGTTTAGTATCATTCTCAAGTGATGTCATAGGCACAATCTTCGGCATACATAGGGCTAAGTCTGTATGCTGATTTACGTGCGTATCTATCATTTTTGTGATTTTTTCCAAAAGTTTATGTTCTTTTTTTGAGTTCCCGACATCCGAATCATCGCTCTACATGCTAGCTAAGCCATGACAAAGCTGGGGATAAATTCGTATAACCGCTGGTAGTTTCAAGAGCGATTGTAAGCATTCATTCTAGCTTTAGATTTATTTTTAAAGTATCTATAATAATTGTGCAGCGGTATACCGTCGTATGTGCAAGAGCTCTTAGAGTTTGCAAAGTTTGAACACAATTTTAAATTGACATATAATTTGCAGCAGAACGTACCTAATATCTTTCCCGGATGTTTGTATGGGAAATATGTAGAGGGTGAACTACGATTACATTCTCCAGGATTTCTTTTGACTGTCCCAGTTTGGCTTTGTCCTTTTATTTATATGTCTACTTTTGGCATGCACTGATTTTAATATTTGTCAGTATTTCCGCGTACCTATACGTTTCCGTTTTACTCAAGATATGCCACCTGATCTAAGAGAAAGTAGGTCAATAACACAATGATTTCAAGTATCGTAGCCCTCCCTACAAGCTTCGTAGACAGTAATTGTGTCACTTCAGCGGTGATGTATAATAAATACCGAAGATTTGACATTACATATTTCGTTTTGAAAAGCGAAATAAAACCAAATTTGCCAGTTTAAAAACCAAACCTCTAAAAAAAACACCCATGCAACATTTTTCTTCAAATCTATCTGCACCCGACTTTGCACCTACATGCTTTAAATCCAAATTTTCGTTGGATATTCAAACAAAGCCAATTTGAACGTATTTCCATTTTTAAAAACGAAATAAATTTTGTTTGGCATTTCGGCTCTTCTTAGTCTTTTAAGTCTCCTTTATTCTTCGTGTACCTGTACACTCGTTATAAAGGAGCATACCTGCAGCCAGTTATCTTCGGACATTAACATATGGCTTATTAGACTTTGGGGGTTTGGTAAGTTCGCTCTTCCCCCTGCAAAGCGCCTACAATGGAACATTGCAAGGCAAGCTATCATGACCAAATCTGTGAAAGTATTTCCGATAGCCGCCGTGCCCCGATAAGAACTGCGTAAGGTGGTGGTTGAAGTCCCCGGTTTTTTTTGTCAAGACCTCGATGGTGGGGTGGTTTGTGGGTCTATCTGACTTTTGCTGTATTATCCCACCTGGCTTACCATAGTGCCATCAAAGTTTCCCGCTCTCCTACTTCGACCCTTCTATTAGGGACCTCTTCCCGGTTGGCTGTTGTTTGCATCTTGCTGGCAAGAATGTCGATGGGGATCATTCCCGATAAACGCAGGCTGCTTCATCCGATTTCGTTCGAAATCCCCTTATTATTCGACTTGCGCAGAGCCTGTATGCTGACGAGAGCTTTCTCCTTGTTTCGTTTGTTTTAAGAGCACCCGCCCAGAACGGTGCAGCGTACAGAAGTATTGAGCTGACCACTCTGGATAGTAGAATCCACCTGGTATATCCAAGTAGTGCCAAATCCACCGATGTTTGGTATCATTCGGAAAAGAGCTGCTGGCATCTGTGAGGCCTTCCTGCCGGCGTACTGGAAGTGCGTTTTAGTGTTTAGCCTGTTGTCGATCATTACTCCTAGATACATTAGAGACTCCTTAGACCTAATGGTTTGATTCCCAACCCGGAAATTTGCAAACTCCACAAAATTTCGGCTGGTTATCAAAACAGCCTCGGTCTTGTGGTCAGCTAGTTCTAAGCCGGCGGACTCCAGCCATTTTTTGATTCTCGCAGCTGCTTCATCCGTAGCGGACTCTATCTAGTAGATGTGTTTGGCCACCGTTACTACGGCGATATCGTCAGCAAAACCGATCACCTCAACCCTTTGAGGCAGCATTAGTCGCAGGACTCCGTCATACATTATATTCCACAGAACGTTACTTCCGCGGTCATATGCGTTTTGTTTGCCCACATTCTGGGGAGCCCTGATTTGTGCACATTTTAGTCATCAACAATACCGATCATGATCATCTAGCCCTGTATAGTAGCACATTCAAGCTTTTTGTGCCGCAGCTATAAATTTAATCTAGGGATCGATCACACCTACCTGTCCTTAGAACTATTCGATTTCAAGTAGAAAATAGCGATATACCTACCTACATAAAACCGCCACCTGCAAAATTATCAAAATGATATTTTATTTAACTAATTCCGGTATTGGCTAGAAGCTCGTATAAGTCCAGCCATTTCTTACTTTGAAGTACCTTCTCCAAAATAACCCTTAAATCTCTAAGTATCGTCTTAATAGTTGAATTGAAATTATAACTAAAAACCAACCTGAGGTTTATGTTTTTCTTAAAGCAAAAGGAAAAATTTCCATTTTCAACTTTAACAAAGTATCGATTCTCTTAATCGATTGCAATAAATCAACACAACCTGCATCTTCATTCCAATTCCGACTGGACATCTCAATGCGCGCAATCAAATTATAATCATATCCCTTAATGTCATTCGACAAGATAATAATTATACAATAAAACTTTAAATGAAGATGAAGGCAACTTTCTCCTTTCAATTATTTTCGTCGAATTAAGACATTCCTTCGTCGAGGAAATTTTCCCACAGGACAAATGTCCGGTTGCCGCCATTAACATAATTTAAAGTCAAAATTTGAGTTTATGAATCCACCATGCGAGGCTCTATACCCAAACTGCAGCCCCGTTTTCAGACAATTCAATTAAAATGACTTAATACCGCACTCTAACAGAGTTCGCTCTGAAGTAGGACCGCCGCAACAAAAAGAAATACATACATATAAACAGCCAACCTGAACAAATCTTAAACGATCGCAAATTTATCGCTCTGTCGTTGTGTGTATCTTCGGAATGGAAATGCGAGAAGACGTCGACTTACTCTCAATCCACGGATGCATAAATCCAGCGATTCCGTACATGAACTCCCCAATTATCTCTGAAAAGTATTTTAACTCAGTCCGAGGTATATCCACCCGAGCTGCGCGAATCAATGCAAATGTTGGAAGCTCTGGCGGGACACCCTGCTGCGCGCCAGCAGAGACCTCTAGTGCTAACCTGTGGTGTTGTCATTCATGCATTGTATATAGATGTATGTATTCGTTCTTTTATCATATTTTGTATATAGATATCGTTCGAGGTACTTGCCGACCCCCACCGAATCCTCGCAAAATAAATTGAGTCACATTCATAAATAACATGACATTAAATGAAGACATAATCGGGCGGCAAACTACTACTATACCGGGGGACATTGCGATTGCCATTGCGAAGACGACGCACGGTTGCCAAGGAAGCAACACAAATAGAATCAATCAGCAGCAGCAAGAAACGTTGAGAGATGCGGGATTAAGTGGGATAAAAGCGCCTCTCATCCGTCGTCATCGTGCGTCTTCGGTCGGCTGTGTTGATCCTGGCCGTTTGACGACGATGATGTCTCATTTACCTATATCCAAACCGGAAAATGTCATCAGAAGCCATCATAAAACCATCTCGCGATGGTATGTAAGTAATGTATGTATGGCCTGCCCTTCCCATCAGTGAGGATGGCGCTCCCCATTTGACTAAAGGGGACTTAAGCTGGACATAGGTATAGGTACGTATCCATCATAATAATTGTATACCGAATGGAAGCGATGCGCGAGGTCACGATGACGATGTTTTCATTGTGTATTCCTCTCGTTTCCATATCTTGATGATGCTTGTTACTCATCGGGCTTAAGACGGGATATCGCAGCCTAATTGACGTTTGTATATGATTGGCGTTATGGTAATTCAGTGCGTATTTGAATGGGCGTATAAGTCATCGGCTGCATCTCTCTAGATAAGATATTGTTTTGACGTAACTAATTAAGGGAGATTGATTGATTGTGATGAAGGGATGTTAAAAGAATTTCAGGATAAGTGATATAATGAAGCAAAAGTATTTGTTGTTCTAACATTCACGGACAAAATCCCTGGAACTAAAATATAACTTTCCGCAAAGAATCAGATGCGGAAATAGAGTCCATGGAAAACCGGATGCAAATTTCATATATTGTTCTTACAAATGAGGACCATATTCTTGTGACCGCAATTTGGACAAATCGGATTACACGCCTTCATAAATAGTTGGGATTATTGTAGAGAACAAGCAGCATGCTGCAATCTTAAGTCAGTTCGCAGCACTGTTGAACCGCAGGAATAAAAGACACATCTTCACTGTATGTCGGTCGAACAAAACAATCTGAGAGATAAATAAGATTTTAAAAATGTAAACCGCTTTGGTGTAGGCTTAAGAAAAGATTTTACACAACGTATGTTTATTTAACACAATGTAATCTGCTTTAGCGAATCCTCCTTTGACCTTGGTCTGCTTTTGCGGTAAGGCTTAGCATGTAAATCCCTAATTACATGCTGGATTTCATTGGATTCAATTAGGATAAAGGCGGTCACATGCAGCGTTTGTTCTAGATGAAATAGGTAGATAACATACACGAGTGGGAGGAGGTATAATAATAATCGTTGGTACTGCCTTTTCTGAACTATATCTATGTTCTTAAATATAATGTGTGTCTAACAAAATTTAGAATACCGCAGAGCTTGCTAAATTTCGCAAGAGAAAATTGGCATTTAAATCAGAAATTATTTTTTTTTCTTCAACATGCGACTTTTTCAACATCGTTCTTGAAGGAATAGTGCAAAACTCAAACGCTAACACCAGAGGCACTATCATTTCGTCCGTCCGTCCATCTCCTGGACTACGCCGACGACATCGACATAATCATCAGAACGCAGAGTGATGTCACTGGCGCGTTCGTGAGCATTGAGACGGAGGCGGCAAAGATGGGTTTGGCGGTCAATGAGGGCAAGACAAAGTATATGCTGTCATCGAGAAAGAACACCCAACACCGACGTCTTGGACAGAATGTCACTATAGACAGATATAACTTTGAGGTGGTGAAGGACTTTGTCTACCTAGGCTCCGCTATGAACTCAGACAATGACACCAGCGCTGAGTTTAAACGAAGGATAACTCTTGCCAATCGCTGTTTCCTTGGGCTGAGAAAGCAACTGATAAGCAAGCTCTCTCTCGAACAACTAAAGGGACCTTTCATAAGACCTTAATAATCCCAGTCCTTCTCTATGGTGCAGAAGCATGGACACTATTAAAAGCGGATGAAGTTACTCTTGGTTGTTTCGAAAGAAAAATTCTTCGAGAAAGTTTCGGTCCCGACTGCATAGACGGTGAATGGAGGAGGAGATACAACGATAAACTATACGGGCTGTACAGCGACATCGACCTAGCCAAAGGATTGAAGGTCCAACGACTTCGGTGGCTGGGTCATGTAGAGCGAATGGACGTGAATGCTCCGGCCTGGAAGATCCACACCCGAGGGACGGCGCAGTAGAGGAAGACCGCGACTCAGGTGGCGCACGCAAGTGGAGGAGGACCTTAACTTAGCGTCGAAACTGGAGACAGCTGGCCAAAGATCGTGCTGGCTGATGGAGACGCTTGTCACCTTAAGTAACTGCGTAAGCTTTGTATCATTATAAGTAAGAGACCTATTAGTGGTTTGTCGAAATAAGTTTCCGCTCTTATCCAAAGTAATGATTCCTTAAAAAAAACCCCCGAACTCCGAACTCGAAACTATGCATCAGCCTTAGACGAAAGGTACACTATTCGTTGTTTTAGGGGTTCGTTAAACGGAAACTTCATTTGGCATTTCACGTTCACCTTGAGGAGACAAGCGATGTACGACCCAACTGCTCGAAAAACTAGTCAAAAGTTATGCTTACAGATTGTGCTTTTCGGTCCAGCTAGTCAGCTATTCTTAATGGCATGAAATTACCTTAGTTAATATATTACGGCCAGTACCATGAGTTTTATGTGTTTCATTTAATTTTAAAATGTTTTACCTCTAAAAAAAAAATACCCACATAAATCTAGTGGAACATTGTGCAACTTATTCGCCTGAGAGTGTTTCCAGGAAATTCACCTGCAGCATTATTAAATTGAAAAATGTGCTAATACCAGTTACGTCGGCCGGCCAAAAAACTGCACAAGTGATAATTGCGATTCAAAAGATAAACCAAGCATCCAACCGAATCTACATTAGGTATGGACCTTTTGTTCAGGTCTGTAGAAAGTGTCTAAAAATCAATCTAGTGGAATAAGAAAATGGCCAAATGGCAATTATTTATACTGATACCAGCGGGGTTAACCTTGCAAATCAATCCAGCTTCTGAAGTGTAATGCATTCTGTCAAAAAACTCTATGAAAACAATTCCAAATTAAACAATAAAACCCATAATACGGATAATCAAAAAATTAAGTTTTAAAAAGGACACCACCAATATTTCCGTTAAATATGAAAAGAGGGAACATCCCTACGAATAGTCTGCCTCTGCCCCAGTAATATTATTATCGTCCACCAGACTAAAATTCATTTCGTCGCTTCTGTGAATAAAAATCTTAAATAGATTTTCTAAGGGACGGCAGAACTCAAATGACATTATTCATCAATCACTTCAATTTGATTATTCTCCCAAGAAAGGGGTTAGATCGAACGAATAATAAGACTCCTCCAATCCAGGTGCAAAAACATCCAGCGGAAACCGATAGAAATGAAAATTATTTTCGATTTGCACAGAAAACCGTGACACTTTTCGTTTCGACTGCGAAAATCTGTGAAAAATCCTTTTTTTTCGATTTCCTTTGCCCATTGTTCATCAAACGATTAACACTTTCCATCACATGCAGCCATGCATAGGGAAATAATAATGGCCACCTCTTGACTAACCAAATATTCATTGAAAACGTCCTTTTGTGCCTGCATGGAATTCGTGAAAGGACAATCGAATGCCTATATAGAAAAAAGGTGAATTGATAGTGCCACTGTGTGACGGAGTGCGAAATGTACAAAAGAAATAATGACATGGAATTCATCTCAAGTCAGAGGGTTCTCAATTCTCATAACCTTTGCATTCAGGTGAAAGGATGTGGGAATGCATCCTTTTCATTTCATCCGCTGTCGGTTTGACTTAATGTTTGCATCTGAAGTGGCAAAAATTCAGGCAGATGTTCAGTTGTCCTGTGCCATGCAAATATGTACAGAGAAAAACAGTTCATAATCTCTATAGAAGGATATTGTCTGCAAAGCGAGGAAAAACTCCATTTTATAATGAGTCTGTGGAAAAAGCCTCCCCAATATCGTTGGTAAATAAAACAAAACAACTATTTCTCTGTAACAAGGGAATTCCTTTCTCACAGTTACACCTGCCACGCGACTGAATTGCATCGTGGACGTGCATTTTAATTATAAAACTACACACACCCTCTTCAGGTAGGGTAGGTAACTTTCATCTCTATACTTGGTCCCAGTTTCCCCTCTTTGTTTGGCTCAGGCAGGCTTCCGGATATTGACAAGGACTCGTCTGTGTTTGTGTCGGCATATTTAATTTGTTTATACGTCACAATCCACTGGGCATCTCGGTGTCGGTGTTTGTAATGAACGCGCACCTTTCAACAAAAGTATACCATCGCGGAGGGGAGCCACTCTTCTGTTTATGTTTGCCCAGGGAGACCACTGACCTGTGCTTGAAATGTTATGTGACACGTGTCTCATGCCACCGGTATTTATTTACAGAATTTCTCATAGATTACCATGGTTACACTGAGTCATTGCTGATAACTACTACGAGCCGAGCATAGTGTGTGTGTGCTCACTGAGCCGGGAAGAGTAAATTATTCCTGTTTGCCCTGCTTGAAAATTTAAATGAAATTACGATTCCAGTTAATTGATGTAAATTGCTTTAACTGAACGTGGCCACAAGCCAGAGGAGAGTTCAATGGAAAACCAATTTTAATGAAACACAAAGTAAACATGTACATATACCTATATTCTGAGGAGTAACATGGGCAGGAGGTTAGAAGGATAGCGGCGATTACTTTAATGACTCAATTTGATGTAGGTAATTATTTGAACATGAAGTACTGTATATGTGAAGGAATTTCAAAAGCATTCTGTCCGTAATAGTGACGATGATGGCACACTTACAACTTCCTAAGCATCAATGAATTCCTGGCGCTATTACAATTTTGTGGTTGCCATCGACACCATACCTCATTTTTGCATTTAAAGTCCTCTCGCATCATAGAACCAATCAGATGATTTACAGGACCCTAATCATGTTAGTCCTTCTGTATGGTGCAGAAGAATGAAATTCGTGAATTGGGTTAGCTTTCCTATATCGGTCGTATTATCGCTGTAATGCATCGGTCAATTGCCTCTGTCATTCAGCTCTGTCACAGTATGACAAACAACGAATGTCATGCATTTTTTGGGACAGAATAGACACGCGCATGACCATACACTTATTAAAATGCTAAGTGATCGGGTGGCAATCGGCGTTGAGACACTCACATGTACCACAACATGTTTTTTTTGTTATGACAAGCGACTGATACCTAATTTCTGGAAAATTTATCAAATTACATATTTAAAAAAAAAAAATTTAAGCAAAAGTACGTAGGTACTATGAAGACAATAAGATAATGTAAAAAATCATCCCCAACTAAAGCTACTATTACAAATGTCAAAAATCGTGTTAATTTTTGAGAGGCTAAAGTCAATACGCCGTCAAATTTTGTTTCCACACAATTTTAGGGCATATTCTAAAGTTATATTGACGATAATATGTTAAAAAATGAAACGATTTTTGACATCTTTATTAGTAACTTTAGACCATACAACGCATCACGTGACTGTATCTTATATGTGTGTTGTAATCGATCTCTTCCTAAACGGCTGGACCGATTTTGATGAAATTTTGTGTGTGTGTTTGAGTGAGTCTAAGGATAGTTTATATTCGCATCTGGTGAAAATTGGACAGAAGGGGATGGCATACGAAAAAACAAAACAAAAATCGTATATTGGCCCAAAGGTGTTTCTGTGAAAGTTTGATCAAAATTGGACAAAGGGGCGTGGTACCCAGCGTTGCCATAAGTGCAGATTTGTCTGCATTTTGCAGATTTTCAGCGCAGCTGCAGACTTTTAAAATTCCGAAATCTGCGTGACAGATTTTGTCTGCATTTATTTGGTTTGTTTAGTAGTTCTGAGCTGCACGGAAGAGAACAAGAAAGGAGAGGTTTTTGCGCTCTATAAGTAGAAATGCTGACTAAAACTGTCCCACTTCTGGTCTTATGAGGCTATACTGAAACTGAATGTGTCTAGCTCTCACCTGTCAAAATTAAATTCTTTGATATTGCAATATTTATGAATTCAGATTTTTTTCTTCATAATTGCAGATTTTTCGAAATATTTTCATGGCAACACTGGCTGGTACCTCCCATATAAAAAATATACATTTTAAATGCTATTTCTCGACACCCATTTGAGCCAAAGTTGTAAAATTGTAGACACTGACGTGCATTGTCCAGACAAACAATCGCACGAAATGTGGGTGGGATTGGCAAATGGGCCAATGGGCGGTCATCCGCTTTTCGGCTTTACCATAAAATTTTAGTATTTTCGATTTCATTATTCCTGTAACCGCCAAATATTATTTCATTGCAATGAGGCCTTGTTTTTGTGTGCAGCCAGTCGTTCATGTGAACTGGATCACACATCCTTTCCTATAAACGTCGTTTTAGGCGAGACAGGTCGATTTTAAGTGAATAGAAAAGACAAAAGAGAGATGGGATTTTCAGTGAAATATTTATATGCTTTTTTTCTCAACTAACCTAAAAATCTACCCGTCTCGCCCGTCACGACTTTCATGGGAAGGTATGTGTGGCCCGGCACATAGTGTGTCCTTGGGTTGGGTATGATATATCCCTTTCCAAAATCTCTTTTCCAAAATCCCCTGTTCCATAATCCCCTGTACTGAAATCCCTTACTTCAAAAGACCCTGAGATAAAATCCCCACGGGACAAAATCTCTCATTCTTAGATTTGGTGTTATTAATTCTGTCTCGCGACAGAAGTGAGACAACCCCCCTGCTTGTAATTTCTGTAGGATTTGGAGATGGTGCGAGGTTGGGTATATGCAAATTTTATATTATGTGTTTGCTTAATTTTACTGCCAAAACTACGCGTTCAAAAACAGATAAAATCTAAATTGTGCGAACAGGGGATTTTAACGAGGGATTTAATAAGTATGTATGTAGGTGGGAGATTTTGGCATAGGGGATTTTGTCCCGAGAGATTTTGGAAAAAGAGATACAAAAAAAAAATGAGAGATTATGTTCAATAAAGGATTTTGGAAAAGGAGATAACGTATGGATCCCTGTGTCCTTGCACTATGTCTAAATTCAAAATATTACGCGAATTTCTAGACAACGGTGGCACAACTTAATGGGTAACTAAGTCAAAATAATTCACTTTTTTTTTCGATTTTGAAATGAAGGAAGAACCAACAAAAAAATACAAATATCTCAGGAAATTGGAAGCATTGCCCGAGTTCAAAAACTGGTTACCTACGCTAACATTTTTTCTTCGGAGACAAAAAAGGGATTTTTTTTGTTTTTTAAAGGAAAAAAAACTCATTTTGGTGTCAAGAAAAGGAGATTTTTTTTTCTTAAAACATGGTAACCTTCACAATGAATGATGCCTTATTTTTGATCGTGTTCAAATTAATTCCTTTCTTTTTCCCTTTCAATGCTTTCTTCTCTTCTTCCTTACTATCTATCTATCACTATCACTGTAAAACATTTCAATGCTATTCATCTTATAATTTTTTTGAAAACTGAAATATTTCGAGAAGTAAAAACTTATTTCCACAATAATTTATTTTCGGAATAAAAAATCAGACTTTTAGACAATGCCATACAAGTACTAGGTACCAATCCTTCGAAAAGATTTTACTACATTTTAGTCGTCTACAAATCTGCTACAAATTACGCGGGTCGTCTGTGTTAGGTAATGAGGATTGAAAACCGACACGACTTAAGAAACGACAAAAGTCGTTTTCGACAAACGACAACGGTAATCAAGGTGAATGTCTACAATTCGTGGGCACACGTCTGACGAAATATCGGTCGAAGCACACGAATACAGAATCAGTCCGGACACATCGGTTAAATAAAACGGCCGCAGAACAATTGACGGACAATGAAAATGTACGAGTAGGCAAAAAACCGTGTTTTATATCTATCTATTCAAAAACAATATTATCACAATCGATTATTTGGCATAAATGTTTGTACGTTCTATATACAATTATACGTATATCAAATTTGTCTTTAAAATTAAAATCAACTCCCCTACTTTAATGTGCGGACGCAGGAAATTGAGATGCCCAAAATAAATACCTAATTTAACATGACACAGGAAAAAAAAAATACAATTTAAGCCGAAATGCTCAGTCAGGATGCGCATTAAATTAGCAAATTATATGTCCGATTAAAGACGATAAGCTTGATTCTTTTGGTTGCAGAGAGCCAAAGGACTCTGCTGCTGGTGCTGTTCTTTGTCCCTACCAGCACTTAATCTCTCACTTGGCAGGAGTGAAGCTTGAGAAAAACAAACTGACCGGTCAATTATACAAACAAGACGAAACAATAAATTCACTTATCGCCCGGATCGGCAAATCGTCAACGTACTCCCGAAACTTCCAGTGTGGCTTTTTAAAACAATGATGCGGACATGCAAACAAAAAAACCCCAATAAAAAAACAACAACAAAGTCTTTCATTCAGCACTTGATTGAATTATGCGAGGGTAAAACGGTCATCCTTGGTGGCTTCATTTGACCAAAGTAATTGAGTGATTTAGGCCTCTTCAGTGAACAGATTAACCTCTGTTGTGGTTTTGGTGGCCCAATTACATTTAAACGGATACAAGATTTATGTAGAAATTAATTGGCAGATGATAATCGATGATCGAAATCATCTGCAATCTGGCTTTAGTACAGCTATTGGATGGCAGTATTTTTGATACGAGTGCGCAAAAGTTGGAATTAAAATGATATATTAGTGCGGCAGCGCAGTTGCTTATTAATCGGTACTCAGCTTTTGCTTTTGTAACCTCTGTAAGTGCTTAAGGACGGTTATCAAAGTTATATAAAAGCGTATAATCAAATCGGACCACACGCATGCCAACGATTTTCAGTATTCATGGAAATTCAAAATATGTAGGTACATATGAGATTGGATCAATTGACCAAAAAATGATAACGACATTTTTGCAATAGGCTTACAACAACAGTATTGAAACTCGTATTGATGCTATAAACCGCGGATATCAATGATCTATTATATAGATCAAAAAACGCCCAATGTGTCTTCACTCGAGCTAGCAACGTTTTTCCTCAAGTCATTTTAGCAAGGCTGTAACTTTGTAAGCTTAGATCGTGGTGACTACTGAACACGAAAATATATTTCTGGCAGCGCTACGTTGGTTCAGTAGTCACCACGATATAAGCTTACAAAGTTACAGCCTTGCTAAAATAACTTGAGAAAAAACGTTGCTTATTGCTAGCTCTTACTCTACAAGTATATATACCATTTTTATACCCGGTTCCACACTGTGGTGAGGGTATATTATTCACTTTGACATTCCATTTGCAATTCACATAAGGAGGCGTTGTAGGTATGAAAAACTATGAAACTATGTAGGTATGAAACACAATTACGGCCGTAATTTAAGAGCTATCGACTTGAAATTCGGTACTTAAGCTTTTATCCACCAATCTGAGGCTAATTTCGAAGATGAGCAAGATCGGATGCAAACTACTACTACCTCCCATACAAAATATATAGCTGTTTGATGTTAAAAATTAAATTTAAATAGCTACAGTAAAGATAGCAAGTTTAAACTTTGCACATATTATTGTAATAATATTTAATTTATTTTTTGACTAAAAATGAGATTGGTCGAATAAAAACTACCCATACCTTCTATACAAATATATAATTTTTTAATACATACTAAAATATTTTTTTGTACTTTTAAAATAATATATTACCGGGGATTAGAGCTTCGGCATAGTCGAAGATAATTGCCTTCCTGGTTGAATGTATATTGTATGATCGAAACTTTCTTGTTCCTTACAAATTTGGTTGTCTTTTGTATTTATTTACTGGACTGGACTGGTGGACACCGGCGATCTGCCCATTAGGAATCCATTCCCCATTGCACCCGCACTGCCGTATGCACTATTTTTACATCTTAATAACACTTATTACCCATTTTCTCGTTGACAGGAATTTTGTAAGATTTTTATTTTTAGGTAGGTATTTATTTTTTTTTCATCACAGACTGAGTTTTTAATACTCAGAGAAAAGAAAATGGATAGTAAAGAGTTAAAGATGTGACATGTGAGTTGAAAGAAAAGAGAGTGAGGTGTCTTTGCTGTGCTCGTTTTTCTTGAATTTTTGTATGTCGCATAGCAGGACTCTGGAAATATTTGGGAAGGTAAATTATTGCATATTCCCGTCATGTATGGCTGAGAAATTATTACCTTAGGTATTAACTTGTTTTATATTTCAGGGTAAAACGATGTGCAGAAGTTGCAGCACGTGTGCTTCGAGTAAACAGACAGACAAGTGCGACACATTTATAATATTCGTCTGAACAATTGTGTTGGAAAAACCAGACTGTACGCTAGAAACAACACCTAAAGAAAAGGCAGATCTTTTCGCTAGCATGTTTTCACAGAATTCAACCCTAGATTCTGCACAACTTGAGCCACCGAATATCCAAATATCGATGGCAGAAGTGAAATTTCGGCCTCGAATAATTCAACGCATCCTTAAGGAACCAGATTGCAATAAGGCAACTGGACCCGGCGGAATCGCGGCTATAGTAATCAAGAGCTATGTACCAGAACTTGCACTTGTACACAATGTAAGCTGTTTAGCATGTCGTACTCCCAAGAGACGTTTCCTTCTTCCTTGAAGACCGCTCGCATTCAACCTATTCCAAAGAAAGGGAGGAAATGTCTCCTACAAAACTATCATTTAATATTACTTTCACTGCTCTCAAAAGTAATGGAAAATGCAATAGATGTCGAAATAATCGAATATCTAGAAGGCCACCGATTAATAAGCGACAGCGCAATACGGATTTCGGAGCCGTCGTTCCACTGGAGACCTGTTAAGCTACGTAACGAACTTATGGACGAAAGCAATTGAACAACGCGGCGAATCCAGAGCCGTAGCCTTGGACATATCAAAGGCATTTGACCGAGTCTGGCATAGAGTTAAAAAACTCCGAATCCATTCTAAAGATCTAAAATTGCTAAAGCTAAAAAGTCACATTCGAAAATTTAGGAAAATAAAAGTTAAAAAACTCAACCAAATTATCTGCAGCTTGTCCGCTTAGTTTTGAAATAGCTTTTATTGTTAGCTTAAGAAAATGTTCTAAAGTTCAAAGTCAGATTAATGTTTTGAAAAACTTTAGTATAAGATTGATGCGACTTCTTGACTTTTATGCTCTCAAAAGCAGCCAGTTTCACTGTCAATTTAATTTCTAATACGAAACCGAGGTGGATCCAAGTTCCTACCAAAACCTACTTTGAAAAATTTGGCTAAATGCTATGACCCACAAGTACGAGTAAAATCAAAAGTATATCTACGTGAACAAGTGGTCACGTAAACATAAGATAACAGCACGTTATACCGAATTGTATTCAGAATCGAACCAAAACTCAATAATAGGGTCAAATTCGTTGATTTATTTTATTATTGATTTATACTTTCTACCAATGATCAGTCAAGTATTCTGAATCTCAATAACATATATTCGAATTGGTGTCTTGATAGTGCAATATAGCTTGTACGCTGTACTGTTAAATTAAGTAATTTCCCCCATATTACCTTTACTATGTGTCACATTTCTTTCAAGCACAAGTCACATCCGTTTGGGATATTTCATAAGCCCAGACTTTTCCATTAGTGTTTCGCTTGGGGGCACAATTCCTTATTACTATGTTAATTTAATTTATTAATCGGCAATTTAATTTAATTACCAACTTCAAGCAAGACTCAATCAATATCCAGTGTATGCCATGCCGCTCCCGAGTAGAACCTCAAACAGGATTTCCCACGATTAAGAGTCCCTGTCGACTTTTTGTCTGTACCAAAAAACACCTTTCTCCAAATGTGTACATCATCCCCAGGATGCAGCCAACAGATATGCCGATCTACTCTCCAATGCTCCATTTAGTGGTGCCCGGAACGTACGTCAAAATGTCGCCTCCAGCGTGAATGCAATTACACAAATTACGACCAGTCCACCCCTGTGTATATGGGGAGCGCACTCACCACTGGGCAGTCGGCACTGGCCATGGCCAAATGAATAAAAGTCTCGCGAACAAAATAAATATCTTTTGGCTACTATAACACTCTTCCCTGGCACAATTTTTCATTTTTGCATCCAATGAACACGCGAAGGCGAACTCCCCGAACACGTCGCAATAAAAAAGAGATCCACTCCTATCCCACCTAACTGTATTTATACTGATGCCAAGTTTTGAGTTATTTAATTGTTACGCAAACGACTTAATTGCAAATCACAGAATCCCGGAATTTTATATTCCTTGCGTCCTCACTCATGGGGAGGCGAAATTTCATTTGTTCATGCCTCCGGCTTCGATGTCGGCTGCTTTTATTATGACACCTCGCTGAGTCGTCCGACGGGAATAAGATGCTGAGAATATTTTAATGTTTTGTGCGTTGAAAAACGTTAACTTCCACTAAATTAGCGGCTTGCGAGGATTTCTTCAACCTAATTTTGTTTGGTTGGTTTTTTTTTCCTTCACTAACGATCAGGACAATTTTTATAGAGGCGATAAATTTTCATTTATTTGATTGGTATCGAATTTGGATTGTAGGTGATACATTCAAATCAATTTATACAATGTTGTGAAACTGAATTTAATCTTGGTTGACACAACAATTAGCGAATGAAAGGGAGCGGCGCTACCACCTTTTTGCCGATCAAATTTTATTTTCCCTGATTTTAATTTCTTTTTACTGATTCATTTTTCAATGTAGGTAAACATAAACTATTCGACAATAATATAACTTTCAGAAGAGTCTTGATGGTGACAATAAAGTGTTATAAGTATTCTACTGAAATAGGAACGAGCATCAATTTTATCAGCAATCTCATTTCCAGTGATTCCAGTATGACCTGTGACCTAAAACCCAGAATGACTGACTATACATTAGGGTGGGTCATCGATGTATTACATTTTTTGTTTATCTTTTTTTTTTTTGATTGGAATAGTGATAAAAGTTTGACCCATATCCAAGGGATTCTAAAAATGAAAACAAATATTTTTTTAAGAAAGATTTTGAAAATTTGTGTTTTCCCCAATATTTCGATATTTTTCAACATAGGCCATTTTACTTTGAAAACTTTCTGGGCGTAAGCGGCTCTACAGTTCAAAGTGAACCAATGCTTTAACAACTCCAGTCTTTGGCTAACTGCTTTGAGTTAGCTGGGGTCCCCTTCAACTTGTGCTTTGCTACACGTCCCAGCCATCTTAAGGAACTGATGTGCAATTTTTGTCGATATAGTTTGCTCATGAAGTTTGTCGATGAGTCTTCTCCTCCAAAGACCGTCAACGTAGACGGGACCGAAAATCTAAAGGTGCTAGTACACGGTATGTAGCACGCCATATTTATATGCGGCTCTGACGTAATTTTGACGTCAGAGTATGGTCCCAATGGGTACATACCGTGTACAAGCTCTCTTTGTGCGCTCTCTGTTGACGTCAGAGCCACATATATATGTGGCGTGCTACATACCGTGTACTAGCACTTTAACAAATACAATTACTCTCGAAGCTACCGAGGATAGCTTTATTCGCTTTGGATAGAGTCCAAGCTTCAGCTTCATAAAGCAGGACTGGCATAATAAAGGTCTTATATGCGAGTAGAATATCCTTAGTTCTTTGGAATAGGGCTCCATTACGCAATTGCTTCTCAGCTCAAAGAAACAGAGGTTGGCAAGTGTTATCCATCGCATCGTTTAACTTCTGAGACGTTGTTATTGGAGCTAATAGGACAGTCGAGCTACACGTATGCAAAGTCTCTCACTACCTCAAAGTTATAGCTGTCAATTGTATTTATAAGGTTGTGTCCAATCCGTCGATGTTAGGTGTCCCTTCTTGGTTTTGCACTTTAGCCGCTACCGTTTCAAATGACAGCTCACTGTATTCTACCAAATATGTCAATATCATTGGCGTATGCAATTGGACAGACTTTTGAAAGATCGTGCCTTATGTGTTGGCCTGTGAGACGTGAGTCTCTGAAAATTCTTTCTAGTTTATGATGTTGTAGAAGTCGCATGGCAGCGCGTCAACTTGTCTAAATTCTCTTTGACATGAAAGGTTTCGGTAGGGTCGCTATCCAACTTGATGCAGCAGGGATACCAAAACTATACATGGCAGGCTCTTTTGAAAAGGTGGTGAGTATCGAATTGGCCTTAAGTGTAAACATTTAATCGACGCACGGTAGACCAGGGATGAAAAATCAGTTTTTTAATTGTATTTAAAAATTTACACAAATTGTACTTAAATGAGTACAATTGTACCTTTTGTTTAGGTAAATATGTGCTCCAATAACGACATGAATTGCCTTGATGCTACAGCTTTTAAAGCCAAAATTATTAGTTCTTAAAATTCAAAATTCCCAACTTTGTTCCACTAAAACTATATGGCAAATTATTGATGCTTTCACACGGCCATGTACTTATGCCTCACTCTAGGCAGCAAATTGAGCTAGAAACTCAATATTCTGCAGCGGTTAAAGCCACCACGGCTACTGCTGCAAAAAAGCTATTGGTAGCAAATGGGGACTTCTGCCTCGAATTACATATTGGCTTTATGTATCCGTCATTAGACGTATACATACATAATTATGGCGTTGGCGTCTGTTGGACCGCCCTTGAAAAGGATATTCACTAAACTCGCCTTTGTAAACGGCATGCGCCTGCATCAGTGGATCACTTAGGTATAGGACCTCTCTAATAGCGGCTATGGACATATTGTTCCACATGCTACCGCTAGGCATTTACTACAAGCAAGTGGCAGCAAACGCAGCTACTCCTTTAGTGCATTTTGGGATGCGTTCATAGATGCAGTCAAAATTAAGAATAATGAAAGCGAGTAGAAAAATAGTATATTTAATTTTGAAAAATTGTAATACATATTGTGTATTTTCTTAAGTAAAATATATTGGCCTGAGTGTACTAAATTTTGGAGAATTGTACTTGCGTACTTTTAGAAATCAATTGTATCGAAAAAAGTACAATTGTACTTTGTATTTTGAAAATCTAAATATCTAAAAAATGCGTGTAAAATTACTACGAAAATGTATGAAAAATAGGCAAGTTGCGTGTTTATACACACGACAATAGATACCTAAAAAAAAAATGTAAGCACATAATGTTAGATATTACAAACATTTGTTGCAAATGTACTCCTTTTGTGTACTTTTCAACAACTTTTGTTCAATAATATTCTTTTATTGTTTAAACATTACTCTCAAAATGTTTATTTTTGAATTTTGTTTAAATATAAACACCTTATGAAATTTACACACACTGTGTTTAAAGACCAACACACATTTACGCCAATCTGATGAAAGTTACACATTTTATGTGTAATTTTGCAATTCGATTGTGAGTGACGGTGCATTTGCAAGCTCATACGTGATAAGTCCTTTGAATGAAGCGGTTGAACCTTTTCGCTCCCAAGTTCCATCGCATCTTTTAGTGAAAGGAGTATTTTTTACTTTCTTTACGGAAGTATTTTTTTTTTTTTTGTTAAATCGAATAATTTTTAATAAATATCTTAAGCATTTTTGGATTGTTTTATTTCGTTTAGACAGGTTCACTGCAGGCCGATGATAACACTTTTACTTCTTTTTAAATTGTTTTGAATATACTTTCTGACGATGTATAATTTTGTTTATTTGTACACATTAAATATTGAATTTAAGCAAAATTATATAAAAAAAGTCTAATTTTAAGCTTCTTCATACACAATTTTGTTGGATTTTACACATTGTAAGTCGAATTTTGCTACAAATTTAAACATAAAAGGTTTAAATTTACACATTTCTTGTTGATTTATAATCATTTCTTTCTAAAATTCTGTTGGATTTTAAACATTAATTATATAGATTTACATTTAATTTGAGCATCTTAAGTGTAGAAATACGCATTTATATTTAAAATCTGTGTTTAAATTTACACAACAAAGATGTAAGATTTACGCATTAAATATATAAAATTGATACGTGCGTAAAAATACTGCAATTATGGTAGGCAAGTAGATTCCTCGCTTAATGATAGTAAAATTACACGATTTTTTTTTAGAGTGTGGGTAAACTATTATAAATTGAAATTATTGTAAAAATAAAGAAACTTTTGAAACTGAAAACTCAAACTAATTATAGTCTGCAAAAATAGTTTTCCACATTCTCAGCACCGACTGCGATTCTATTCCAAGGTTTACCTGGGTATCTCTACAGGACTCTGCACGGGATTTTTTGTCCTGGGCGTTATTTCATCTTTTGGTAAGACTTCCGTACATTGTTTCTGGAATAGCATCGCATAATTTTGGCAGCATGGTCCTTTTCTTCTGTGGCGGTACGAGCGCATATGGAGCTGATGTTCGCGAGTTTAGCGCCTTGATGCGGATAATCATAAGTCGTTCACTAACGTGACGATAGCTCTAGACTTTTTGCCTTAGTCTGCCATGTATGACAAACCCACATCCAAGAACCAGTTCGTATGCTAGTTTCAGCCGAACTTTTCGTTCCATAAACTTATAATTGTTGTTTTTAAGACCGCTTGCGGTGACAGACTCCATTTTTTGCCAAAAAGTCTTTTAACACTCACAGGAAGCTAAAGCCACTTTGTCTTAACAGTATAAGTACATTATAAATTTTACATAACCGGCTACTCCCAGATAGTTAAGAAACATTTCCATTGGCTACTATTTCTAGTCAATGCCCCTTAACACTGACCAATACTGACTGACGTTTTGAGAAAATAATATCCAATGATGTAACAGTGTTCAATACACTGTTTGGTACATTTCTGTGGATGTGAGAACATTTTTAACGAACCCCTTTATACACTCAAAGAAAAATCCTGTGTAATATTGCCTTAACCGCATTAGGTAAAGTTTTTTGTATAGATATTATTAGACAAGCATAATTTCTCCCTAAAACTAAGCAGATTTGTATACGACCTAACTAATGGAAAATAGGCAGAATTGCCTAAAAATGCTTAGCAGTTTTAACCAAGAAATAACATGTTTTTTTTCTTAACTTTGCCCTTGATTGCCAGGTAAACTAAGTAATTTTGCCTTAGGTCTTATGTAACTTTTCTTATAAAAATTTCGGTAGCGGTTTAACTTTACCTTAGGCCTAAAGGAGTTTTGCCTTAAATATAGGAAAACACCTCTTTAATTGTCTTAAACTGCGTAAATTTGCTTTAGGCCTAATGTAATTTTGCCTTTCCTACGCCTGGGGTTACTTTCGGAAGTGTAATAAAGAGTTGCATTCGCGTCCAAAAATTAGTCACTCTATTTCCAATTTCCGTAAAGCAAACGTTTAATTATTGCGTGCTTAAATTTTTTGATAAAACAGCGGCAATTTTTGTTAAGTATACAAAATTCAAACTGTGTGCTGGCTTGCAGATTACAATAATAAAGTGAGTTTTAGCAATAGTGTCAATAGTTGCTATTATGGACTATAACTGCTAATAAAAAATAACTTTTTTGTTCTAGAAAAAACCAAAATATCCCCAAAGATGAAGACTGATGTTCTAGAAAAAAAGAAACTGGTGACTGGAAACAGTGGATGAAAACTATAAGAATATGCACAACAAAAACAATGACGCCAGCAGTAAAAAAAAATTGTGAAAATGTCCGGTCGTATTATACACAAATAAAATAAAATATAATAAAATAAATAATTTGACTTTCAATAAGCATAATGGTGAAAAGAATTTTCCTAATAACCAGGCGGGCAGTCAATAATTCACCACACTTATTGGCTAGCAGTTAAACACCTTAGTATAATCAAAATTTGCTTTAGCAATCTTGCAAAAATTAGGCAATTTCTAAGGCAAAAACATTTTATTATTACCTTAGTGGTTAAGGCAATTTAACGCAGTTATTGGCTAAAAATATTGGCCTAAATCACCTTAGTCTTAGGAAATATTGCCTTAGGAATACATGGATAATTCAAGCTATATCTAAGGCAATTCTACACTGATTATGTGGCGGTGTATTTACCTAAGCAATTTAACCGAAATTGCCTTAAAACTAAGTAAGCTCAAAACGGCCTTAGGACTTATGCAAGTTAGCACTCGATTTAGGTAAATTTTACACATGTTTTTCGTTGAGTGTAGGTAGCCTTCAGTTAATTACATATTATTATTTGTCTATCACTCTCAGCAGCGCGGTAAAAATGTTGTCACTGAAAAGTAATCCACTGTCGAATTAAGCTCTGATATTGGAAATGCAATTGCGTACAAATATTTTTATAAAAATTCGCCATAGCATACACATTTGACAGGAGAGTTTTAGAGCAGTCTCAAAAAACACCCTTACCTGTTTGCTCAAATATCAAATTTATCAAACCTATCCAAATCTCAGTTTATATGCTAAACGTATAGATCCAGAAAAAAATTTATAAACTTCCGGTCCAGTCAAAGGATTCAATGATGGCCCCCGACAAAAAGCGACTCGCCATTCCCAAACTCGTCATCAAACATCAAAAGCAAGCATACCATTAAATTCATCAAACGACATCCGGACGCGAAAAAGGAAATAAAATTTTGTCCTTTTTTTTTGCATTTCATCTTCTTTGCGGTACGACTCCTCTCCTGTATACCGCCACAGGTTTGCTAGCGCTCAACATCAATACCTTGCCCTTTATCCGTACTATGTCCGACATACACCATTATGCCTGTCATTGTAAAACAGGCGATCAAAATTATGATACACTTTTGTTCGAACGACAATACCTCCACCAGACAATAGTGTACATTTCCTGCGTTCTAGAACGGACATCCCAAGTGGTTTGAGAGAAATAAAATAAAAACAAAAAAACAACAAAAAAGACGCCGTCTCTATGTCTGCCTTTCTGGTCAGATAAAGGACACGCGATCAAATGACCCAAAAGGACAAACTCAAAACTCTTTAAAAAATCATTTGAAAGACATCAAAATAGTGCTTTGTAGTTTTTGCACTATTCACACAGATTTGGTACGCCTGACGACAGCGGCTTCGGTGGCAAATGGCCGCACGTATATATGCCTGTTTGTCTAAAAGAAACATTATCACCTTGGTACCAACAAAATAAAAAAAAAAGTAAAACTACACCTGGCACAAGTTACCTATTACCTAGTGGACAGAAGGTCAAAGCGTCGTTTGCTCCTTTTTTACGGTAATTAGATCGGGATCGCTGCAAGAAACACTCAATGCGTTGACATCCCTGGGCGTGCGCCAAATTGATTTTAGGCTCCATAGATCAACTGAACAGAGACAATGAGCGAGATTTGTCTTGCTTGATGGTGGCAGTTTTTGCGTGAGGTCCATCTATGTCCGACGAAGTCCGTCACATTTTAGTATTCATATGGTTTTAATAAATCGCTTTTTTGCAAGTACCTTCCTCTTTTCAATTAAGGCTCAT
Organism: Cheilosia soror; assembly: GCA_949372485.1. NCBI lineage: Eukaryota > Metazoa > Arthropoda > Insecta > Diptera > Syrphidae > Cheilosia > Cheilosia soror. The sequence goes on along the minus strand of OX443563.1, from coordinate 60,729,066 downwards.
TTATGGTATCGGGTTCTTCTATAATAGCCTCCCTACGGCGGCGCGCGGTTGCATCGAGATTATATTTTTTAATCGTAATACCAATATTATGCGTGTGGTCATGGTCACAATTGAAGATTGTATCGTCCAAAGGATGGCGCATCTCGTGTCGTCTCATAAGCGTTGACACATTGAATTTACGTTATGCTAACTATCAGCGGAAGGAATCTGAATCAGTGTATAAATTAAACGAAGATGCTGAATAAGAATGCATTTGCTTAAGGCGGATGTAGAATTAATTTAATGCGTGTGCAGCAATCACTCATTACTCTGATAAAAATGTTGACCAAGGAATATTTAGAGTGGTGTTCTGTCGTGTTTACGAAGGCTTATAATTTAGAAATTTATGTATATGCCTTGCAATTATTTATTATAAGTATTGCAATCTTCATTCATTCAAGTCATTATGCAAAATCTCTAACCGTTACCGTTGCAGAAAATGACAAAAAGAAGCGTGGGAAATAATTTAGTTCATGGATTCTTGTGTGACATAGGAGTGAAGACACTCGTCGTTGTTTAAGAAAACTGGCAAAACACAAAAAAACGCGATTTTTGAGTTAAGTAAACCAAAAGACTAAGAAAAAATTTTTTTTTCTTAGTGCTTCAGAATACCGCCGATGCATAATGTGCCAATTTGTACTTTACCTCATTTCTGTGTATGTTTATGTGAAAAAGGGAAGTAATTTGTGTTGAGCGCAAAAAAGTAAACAAAAAAAGTTTCTTGAAAAACGGGCTATTTGTTGTTGTGCCAACTTTTATAATATAGTAAGTACTGTTCCACACCTTTTCCTACGTATTAAAACGAATTGTGCCATTTTTCTTAAAAAACACTTTTTTGAAGTGACACTCAAAATTTTTAAAAAGTTCTCCTGAAAAATAGTGTTTTTTGAGTTATGCTGGTTTTTTGAACAGCGACGAAATGTTTAAAGGGTTATTTAGGAGCATGAGCAATGATAGATTGCAGCAGCCATATTTAAAAATTGTTTGTTGTTTGTTTGTTATGTTTGAATTGAGCACGCATTAAGTTCTGCATTTTACTGTCAACCGTAGCTTTAATTTTGGTGAACTATTAGAATATATTAATAGAAAAATATAATCCGAAAGGCATTCTTCAATTTCAACATTTAAATCAATAATTAAATTAGTTTAATGTTAAATGTTTATTACATATTAGTCTATACATATTTTCAAAGTGACAGGTCTGGGTGTTACCATTTCGTGTTCGATAAGAATCCAGCCACGAAAATGCTTCGAAATTGTTTACTGGTGAACTAAAGTTGAACGCGTATTGTGTTCTGTTATAGCCACCATTTTAATATGAACGGCTATATATGGAAAAGTAAGTTTGACCGTAAAACTGTAGCCCGTATTCACAGAAGAATGCGAAGAAGGCTCTGGGTACACAGCAAAGATATCGCTCTGCTGGGTTGCGGGACATTAAGGCTTTCCAGGCAATGAGAAAGCAAACGAATTTGCAAGACAAGGTTCAGAAGCTGTTTCAAAAAAAGCTGATCCCTCTGTGAACATCCCGCCTTGCACACTCAAACAGGAAGAAAAGCCACACGACAAGCGAAAACTAGATGGGCTGCCTTAAATACTTGTAATACCACAAGAATGCTATGGCCGTCCTTAGGAAATCCCTGTCCAACTTCGTATAGGAATCATATCGAGGCTCAATACTCTGCGGTACCACATGAAGAAAATGGGCTTAACGAAAGAATAACTTTGTAGAGGCTGTGTTGATGAGTGAGCTCTTGATGACGCAACCTACATCCTATGTTACTATGTCACCCAGGTCTCCAATACACCAGGTATAAAAAGCTAGAGAGTCACTTCTTCAAAGAGCTAGGCGAGTTTTCCAGCACAACAATAGACAAAATAATGAACTTCTTCAAATAATCAGGATGGTTTGTATGTAACAGCCACAGTAAGTAATTTGAATACAGGGTTAAAATGGGTAAGGGACAACTTCTTTCCCCTACGGGGAGTGTGGCACGGAGTAGGTACTCCTCGCCAGCCCACAAACTTAACCTAACCTCATACGGGCTTTTACATTGAAGGCAAACGTACCACTACATCATTACAAAAAGAAGCATTTAAAACCTCACCAGTCGCTCTTTTGGCGATTTTTGAAAATTCAGGAGAGGTAATGCCAATACCGCCCTTGTACTAGGGCTGCCAGATGAGATTTTATTAAAATCGGGACACTAAGGTCCAAAAATCGGGACAAATCGGGACATAAAAAAAAATTAATTTTTATACACATATTATGGAAAACTAAAGGTATTTTTAAAGGCTTTTACTTAACTTCGTGAAAAATTTGTTGTGTCAAAATCTTGCAAGTCAAATTCGAACCACTTTCGCTAAACTTAGAACTTTGAAATTTTCCATGCTGGTTGGGTTGTGAAGACAATGCAATATTTAGAAAGAATTTTTGGATTTTGACTTCCCCTGCCCCTTTGAGGGAGGCTTTTTCATAACGCATGATCTATTAGCCGTATTAACTTGAAACTTTATATGTCAATAGATAAGTCATAACTATTACATACCTAATTGATACTTTGTACCGTTTCGTCCTATAAGGGCTGAAGAAAGGGGGTGCAAACATTTCTATTTTTACCTTACTACGCTCAACTTGCCATAATACTCATAAATATATGTAGGTCAACTCAAAGAATCTTTTTAATTGTTAGGCAATACTTCACCGAGTATTTTGAGCTAACATTCATCTTTCTAGTCCATCCAGAGGGCAAGATATAATAAATAGAAAATAGATCTTATTCGGCCAAATGCGAAAAAAATTGCTATCTTGATTGCAGTTGTGCTTAGGAAGGGTAGTTTTATTTGCGTTCTAAAAATAGAATTGTCACTGTGGCGGGCATTCAGAATATATGCTCATATCATGTATGGCGTAGTTGAATTTGATGTATGGAATATGGATATGGATAAAACAAACTATGTACATATGTACGTATATAGGAGTTTGTGATGCGTAAATATGTAGGTATGCACATGCACAATCGTATATACTTATATTTAAGATCTGCAGCTATGGAAAGTGTATAGGTAAGGTAGGTACGCGTAGTAATATCAATCAAACCATACCTGTCGCGAATTTTCATTTATGTGGAATACATACCTACCTATTTTGTCCATTGACTTAGGACTTTGAAATTTTGCATGCTGATTTTTCAGTTTTGATGATAATACAATAAACTTATAGTAAAAAAAAGCTTTTGTGAGTATGTAGGTAGATATTAAACTGCACTAAAAAGCAAAAAATAAAATGATAGTTTAAAAAACTAAAAAAACGCTTTTATCAGTAGGTAGGTACTGCACTAAAAGCAAAAAAATAAAAATTAACCAATCTATTTTGAAGGTTTATCCTGGAAGGGGCTTAGTGTAAGCCATGTTTGTAGTTATGTATTGTATTATTTGAGTGTAAACTACACAAACATGGCTTACACTAAGCCCCTTCCAGGATAAACCTTCAAAATAGATTGGTTAATTTTTATTTTTTTGCTTTTAGTGCAGTACCTACCTACTGATAAAAGCGTTTTTTTAGTTTTTTAAACTATCATTTTATTAACGCTACCTATACATAAACATACGTTAAAAATAACAAAGAAATAATTATAATTCAGGGACTTTCAACATTCAGTCTGACAGTTAGGTACGAGTACATAACCATATTGCATAATATATTTATCGTTTGAACTTATTTTATAAATAATTATTTAACCAATGAGATCTTCCTTAAAAAACCTATGCAAACATCCAACTATTGGCGTATTTTTTTGGGAAGTGAGTATGTATAACAAAACCAAAAGTGAGTAGATATACAAGTTTTGCATGTAAAAGTAAAAGTGAGCTAGCTATAGATTCTCAAAAAAATACGCCTTATATTTGCAATTCAGTGTAATAAAAGTAACCTTCTTAGCCACGGGTAAATTTTTTATGTTTTTGTAGCAAACCAATCTTTTGACGGTGACTGGTTAACCAGAAGAAGTCATGTCTGATAAATACAATATAACAGTAACAATTATTAAGGACACCTTCTCATATATAAAACAACGTGGCGCCACCGATTCACTAGTTCTTAAAATGCCATCCTATATTGAATGCTATGCTTGGTCATCTCGCATTTTTTTAGTTTCTCCTAAAATTCTACTCAGTTGTAATGCCAAAAAGCACGTCGTCACCACCCGCTTGCCACTTGAAAAGTAAACTCGTTCGAAGGCACCAAAATGGCATAACGCCACCTGAAAAATGCCACGTCGCGTCGGTCGCCGCTACTCCGCTTTGATAAGCGTGTATTTCATCCGATTAAACTCGGTTAGTACCTATTAAACTCGGGTCATAAAAAATGTTAGCGAAGAGATTTTTGAAAAAATTTGCAGTCACTATTAGAATTGTAGGAAGAAACTTTTTGGATCAAAACATTATTTTTTTTGGACCGAGGAAAAAAGTCAAAAAAGTAGACTTTTACAAAAGTTTGAAATGTTTAATGTGTACTTAATGGGTTAACGTTAAGGAAAGTTTTGTATCATTAAATGGAATTTGAATGACCTTTCCATTGATGCCAAGATTTACATGAAGTAAGTTCAAATTATGAGAAGAATTAACTTTAGTTTTGTCAAAATACTTATCGCGACCATTGTATAAGAAATATCGAAAACCAATTTCACAAATTTTGGAAATTTTGTTTGGGACCAATGGGGGTTTAGCTTGTATGGAGAACATTTTCTTTTATCCTATCGAGCACTTAGCAAAGCGCATTAGGTACTTCTGTAACGAAAGCGAAGCTTCGGATAAATGCTAGTTAATGTTCATTTGGTCAACATACTTTAAAGCAATACTCGTTATTATAATCGAAAACACCAGCCGCCACATACAATACTAAAACTGCCGCCATCCAGTTTGTTTGATTTTAAAAGTAAATATTTATATATGGGTTCTGTCGACTAGCACTTAACAGCTTATTGTTTCATATTTCTATATGGATGAATGCATTCACAGCAACAATTGCAATTTCTTATAGTCGTTAAGGTTTGTAACACATGTTAATATTGATTTATTTGTTATTTTCGATCGTCTTCAAACGATGTAGAATAAAAGTAAGAAAATCGGGACAAAATCGGGACATTTTGTAAATCGGGACAGAAATCGGGACAGGGTTCAAATATCGGGATTGTCCCGCCATAATCGGGACGTCTGGCAGGCCTACCTTGTACAGTTCTTATTTATAAGGTATGTATAGGTAGAAGGTAGATTTTTTTAAAAGTACGCCATAAAGATGGAGAGGCTCGAAGAGGGTAGAAGCAGCTCTCGTCATTAGGAGCCCATTGTTTGAGACCGAGGAAAAAAGTCAAAAAAGTATACTTTCACAAAAATTCAAAATTTTCAATTGGTTCTTCATGGGTTAAGGAAAGTTTTGTATCATACAAACGGAGTTTAAATGACGTTTCCATTGATGCCAAAATTTACATGAAGTAAGTTCAAATTATTTGTAGAATTAAATTTAGTTTTGTCAAAATTTATGCCGACTAGTGCAAATACAGTTTATTTTTAAAATGAATAAAGATTCTTGTGTTGCCCATCTTTGTCGTGTTTTATTCATATTTGAGAAGATAATTCTCAGAAAAAACTCTCTAGCCTCGAACCTCACACAGACCCGAAAATAATTTTCGAAATTGTTTGAGTACATTCGCCATTTGGCCAAATTTATATTCTAAAATGAGCGTGGTCATTAAAGGTCATTAGATCTTGTAAGATGTGACATTACACCTTACACTGTATATGAACTGATTTAAGAGAACCACCACAAAAAGTCACAATTTCACAACTAACCATGTAGTAGATACATATATAATTTATTATCAAGAGCTGAATATAAACACTAACCCTCGACCATAGTTAGGTATGCATGTGAACATTAGCTCACCTTAATAGTTTGGCTTCTCCCCACAAACAAACGTATACAAATAGTATAATTCCTGCACATCACCACACCACTCAAAAATTGTAAAGCCCTTTGGCTATAATTCTCTTTAAATCAAATATTTACACCGCAAAGACGTAACCTCAACCTACTAGCATCATGATATCGAAGGCATACAGGTATGGTATTTCAAATAAAAGCAAGCACTCTCCAGCCTACGCTCAAAGCGCAAAATCGGTTTTGCACACTTTACTGCAACGCCCAATGTTGAAGTGTTAATTATGACACCCAGAGGTGCCAAAAATGATATTAAATCTCGAAATCGACAAACTGAATTATGGCTCATCGCTGAAAGTAGGTATAGTATGCGCCTGCTTCTTGAAAGTCAGTGCCTGTGAAATAAGAGTTAACTCCGTATTTCATATCTCAATTTTGTGCAAATCCTGCGGCTGTTGAAACAACATTGGTAACGTTGTTCAAACTGATTTAGCATGTGATGAACAAATATTAAATTAAAGTTTATTCCCATGGACTGCCTTGGGTGTCGATTCAGTCCAAGTTTAACAAATTAAATCTAACGAAATGGGTTGCAGTTAATGGGGTATTGAAAACGTGTTTCGTTTGTATAGCACAGATAGGACTTTAGCACATCAAATACAGGGTGATCAAGCAAACGTCAATGATGATGGTTTTAAGGACTACAGCAAAACGATTTGAATATTGGATTTTCTTCTTACATAATTTGGCGTCATCAACGTTGGTGCAACATGCGATGGCCATTTGTTAAAAGCCAAGTAGGTTAAGTACCGTAATATAGGCAGAATTTGACAGATTTTTATCGATCGTCGGACATTTCATTTCCAGCAAACGTAGGTACAGAATGGTCAAACTTGACCGAAAACCTTTTTGATGATAGAACATATTTTCTTTTGTATTTTTATTTGTTAAATAAATCGACGAAAAAGAAAGAGCATGAGAAGAGCACGATCGAGGAAATAGAGAGGTGTTACTCCAGGAACAATGTTCGAAAGTTTTACCAAAAGGTAAAAAGAACGTGTCACGGGAACGAGGCCCGAACAAAGACCTGTAGAGACGAACAAGGAAATAACCTTGTAGTAGAGTCACAGTCGGTGCTGAGGATATGGAAAAACCATTTCTGCAGACTGCTAAACAAATTCCGCTGTCAGGCAGAATGAACCATTCAACCTGGGCGATGGAAACCAAGACTTCCGTCCACCTGACCAAAATGAGGTAAGGATAGCAATATCCAAGCTGAAGTCCAACAAAGCTGCAGGACCGGACGGTTTATCGGCCGAGCTTTTCAAGGCAGCGGGGGATGACTTGTTAGAGAGCATACACCAACTCGTTTCTAAAATTTGGTCAGAGGAAAGTATGCCTGAAGAATGGAGCCTCAGCATTGTTTGCCCGATCCATAAGAAAGAAGACCCTCTAAACTGCGCCAACTATAGAGGCATCAGTCTCCTTAACATCGCTTACAAAATCCTGTCTTCCGTACTGTGTGAACGCCTGAAACCATTTGTCAACGAACTGATTGGACCCTATCAGTGCGGTTTTAGGCCCGGTAAGTCCACAACCGACCAAATATTCACACTACGGCAGATCCTGGAGAAAACCCAAAAAGTCCAAATCGATACTTATCGTCATCAGTCATCACCTTTTTATCGATTTTAAAGCCGCATATGACAGCATTTATAGAGACGAGCTATACAGAGCCATGTCTAGTTTTGGCATCCCTGCCAAACTTGTCAGATTGTGCAAAATGACGATGGAGAACGCTCGCTGCTCCGTAAAGGTCGGAAACAGTCTCACCGAGACCTTTGATGTCAAAAAAGGATTTAGACAAGGTAATGCGCTGTCATGTGACTTTTTCAACATCATTCTTGAGAAAATTGTGCGAAACTCGCAAGCCAACACCAGAGGCACCAATTGGTCCAAAAGGTGCGACTACTTGCATACGCTAACGACATCGACATCATTGGCAGAACACAGCGAGCTGACACTGGTGCGTTTGCAAGTATCAGTACAGAGGCGGCAAAAATGGGTTTAGTGGTGAATGAGGGCAAAACAAAATATATGCTGTCAACAAGAAGGGACACACAACATCGACGAATCGGACAGAACGTCACGATAGACAGCTATAACTTTGAGGTAGTTCGAGACTTTGTCTACTTTGGCTCCGCTCTTAATTCTGAAAATGACATCACATCAGAAATCAAGGGAAGAATTACACTTGCCAACCGCTGTTACTTTGGCCTAAGAAGGCAATTGATTAGTAAGGCCTTGTCGAGAAACACCAAGGAGACTCTATATAAGACCCTCATCATCCCAGTCCTGCTTTATAGCGCAGAATCATGGACGTTGTCAAAAGCGGATGAAGATCTCCTTGGTCGCTTCGAACGCAAAATTCTTCGAGTGATTTTCGGTCCCGTTTGCGTTGACGGGCTTTGGAGGAGGAGATTTAACAGCGAACTCTACGAGCTGTACAGCGACATCGACCTTGTCAGAAAAGTACGTATCAGTCGACTAAGATGGCTAGGACATGTAGAGCGAATGAACACCAGCGCTCCGGCCCAAAGAGTCTTCGATTCCAACCCGGAGGGACAACGCAGTAGAGGAAGACCTCGCCTTAGGTGGCGCGCACAAGTGGAAGGGGACTTCAACTCACTTGGAGTGCGCAACTGGAGGCAGTTAGCCAAAGATCGTGCTAACTGGAGAGGCGTGTTGGTTGAGGCCCAGGTCCACCCCGGACTTTAGCGCCATCTAAGTAAGTAAGTAAATAAATAAATCGACCTAGACTTTAACCAAATTAGGTACCTCTACCTCTGTACATAGCCAGTCATGGTGCGCTCTACCAATTGAATACCTAAAGTCGCCATCTACCTAATTGTCAAACATAGAACTGACAGCGCTTTCATTATCCATGGATAGGGTGCATTGCATAACCCCATGCCATGATCCATTTATGTAGTAGGATTTTCTGCACAATTACACACTCTATGCTCGTATAAGCAGAGATTGGGAAAGTGTAATTCTTTGCTCGATGTCCTTGCTGTGTTCAAAGTAGATAAATTATAGGCTTCTGATAAATTGTACCTCTTCTAATTTTTATTTGCCTTTTGATAAGCGGGGGGTTAGACTGTTTCGGTCACCCTTCGTCGTTCTCTCCTTTCGCAGTCTTCCCTAATCTGCACCAGCCACCCTACTTACTAATGGACTGTCAGAGGCTACCAGCGGGAGGTTAGACTGCTTCGGTCACCTCTTTGCTCTCCCCGAAGACTAACCGCCAACTGAAGGAGCTGACAGCTGACTACATCAATCAACCTCATCTCGACAGTTCAAGGATGCCGTCAGAGGCAACGGACAGGGGGTTGAACTGCTACGGTTACCCCTCGCCTTTTCACCGAAGACAAATCGCAACATCTACTTTCGGTACCAAGCAGTAGGTTGGAGTGCTTCAATCAAGCTTTTCTGCTCAGACCAGTCTCTGTCATGTGAACCGATCTTCAAAAGGAAATTAACAGGAGGCAAACTGCAACGGTTGCCCCATCCTTTTCCCAAAACAGACAATCCATGATCCATCCACCGACTGTTTTGGTCAAGCTGCAAAACTGGCTGGTCTCAATCACCCACTTCTGCCACGCACCAGTCTCCCTTCTTAGTGACTGTCTGTCAAAGGCAATAGGCAGATGGAAGATTGTTATGGTCAACCCTTACCCTGCCCCGAAGACTAAGCCTCAGCCCGAAAGTGAAAACTCATATAGGTTTCGACTGCTTCGGTCACTATCAAAACCTCTCAACGATGTAGAATACCCAAATTCGCAAATCGCAAGTAGCAATAGAATTCCCAAGGTAATGCACAAAGAATCTTTCTGGCCACTCATATATAAACTTAAAAAAAATTGTCTAAATAGCTATAGATCGGACACTAGGTGTACGTGCCTGATATCATGTACCACGATGTACATCTAGGCAGGTACAAACAAACTTACCCATTTTTTACAAAATCTACGGCGGAATTCTTATATAGGGGCAACCAGATTCCCATAGTCATGCTCCAGCATTACCTCAAACTCCCTCAATGGTGAAATATTATAGAGCATGCCTAATTTATTGCTGTGTCTGGCATATTGACAAAATATTCACGCGTCTGAAATTCCATTAATAATTCATGATTCTCTGGTAGTAGGTAGGTACCTATATGTAGCAAAAAATAAAATCTGTCGAAGGCTTCTTCTCTTCCAATTAATGGTGATTAAAGTAGATCAGCGGTTCCTATAAGGCGTCCTATGAATTTATTTCTTTCTTCTTTTTTGTGTCCTGTCGTCCAATTATACATTTCTTCAATCAAACACTGACAGAATTCGTAATAACTCTTTTGTATCTCGGTCCGCTCTTGGTGGGAATTAATGAATTCCTGAAAAATATTTTCGCTGATTAGGTCTGCAACATCTTGATTCCTTAAAGGTTGTCAATTTGATGAATTGGTTCCTGTGTTTAGGATTAGAAATACGACGGATTGCAAAAACCAGCCTTGTTCTAAAAGCGTGATGTGAATTTCAACTCTTCACGCATCCGTTCGTTCTGATGTGAAGAACTTGCTCAATTTTATTTACTTATCAACAACGATCCTGATCCTGCCCCACGAACTTGTCGAACAACATGTTAACTTCCGTAAACACGCTTCTGTCAAACTGGGGTAAGGTACTCCAGCTATAGCATTGTGACAATCGTGTACATCGTCAATACAAGGGTGAACACGAGTTTACACAAGAAACCTACCTTAGCACGAGTCAACATTTTTGAAAAGCTGTTTAAACATCGAATACATGCAGCATGCAAATCGCCTAGAAAGGAACTCTACGCATACACTACCCACAGGCCACAACCACAAAAACACCGCAGAAGGAAGAAAAACTGATTGATAAGGTGGCGGTGATATACTTCCGCATGGCAAATGTATTTTACGAAACACGGACAATATCCTAGACGGCGAATGGCATAATTTCATAGTGCGGTGACACCAGCACGCATTCCCTCGCATATTTACACATCCACAAGGTGAGAAGAGGCAGATGCGCGCCATATATACTGATTTGGCGTTCCTATTGAGCGCGGGCGCGCATCTATCATAGTTTGGATTCTAGTCGTGTCTTTGGATACCGACCGAACCGATTGCGCACCTTTTAACACACGCCTACAACATTTTTTATCGTTTGTGTCGATCAGCAGTGTCTTTACTGCTACTATACTTTCGATGGTTGTTGGTATCGTTGTCGTGGCGCACTGTGTCATGCTGGCACCTGCCCAGTCAGAGATACTCTGATTGTGCATCGATAGGGTTAAACTGAATCGAAGTGTCTGCTTTCGTTTTGGTTTCGGTTCATTCATTACTAGGTAAGACATCGAATGGGGATTTCACTTAATCCCTAGGCTTGAATACACAAGCAGATGTTGTGCGTTTTTTTTTTTTTTTTTTTTTGAGTGAATTCGTCAGTTTGATAATGTCAAGGAATGCGTTTCAGGAAATAGGTATGCAGGATAAGTAATGGCAGGAATTTGATAACACTGCGAATGGAAAGTTGTAGAAAATATACCTGTCTTTGAATAAAAGCATTTATTTATGACATTTATTCAAAACTGCGAGTGAGTATCTATAAAAACATTTCTCCAACGAGTTAAGTCGAAGGATACTGGAGATGAGTTAGTAGGAAGCATGCATAAACTCATTTCAAATTTGCTCGAGGAAAGTCTAGGAAAGTCTATCATATCGACAAAATGTTCACACTCGAACAGATCTTACAAAAAAACCAGGAATTTCCGATCGATACACACCACCTTTTTATCGACTTTAAAGTCGCCTATGATAGCGTTTATAGGGACGAGCTATACAAAGCAATGTCACGTTTCGGCATTCCTTTCAAACTCGTTCGTCTGTGCAGGATAACGATGGAGAAATGTCGCCGCTGCTCCGTCAAAATCGGCGAAAATATCACCGAGTCCCTTGATGCTGAAAGAGGTTTGAGACAAGGGCATGCGCTATCGTGTAACTTTTTTAACATTATCCCTGAAGCAATTGGACGAAACTCACAAGCAAACATCAGAGGTAACATTTCTCAGAAGTCTGTTCAACTGCTTGTACATGCTGACGATATTGACATTATCGGAAGATGACAGCGCATTTGCAAGTATTGAAACAGACGCGGCGAAGATGGGTCTGGACAGATAAAACTTCGAAGTAGTTAAAAGAGTCTTCTAGCACCTCGCAAAATTACATCAGCGCAGAGATCAAACGAAGTGTGATTTTTTTCTAGCACCTCGCAAAATAACATCAGCGCAGAGATCAAACGAAGAGTGATTTTTCGCTGTTTCTTCGGGCTAAGAAGGCATCTAAGAAGTCGAGCCCTCTCTTAAAGAGATAGAACCAAGGAGATATTAAATAAGACCCTAATCATCTCGGTCCCGTTGTATAGTAAAGAAGCATGGACTCTGTCGAAATCGGATGAAAACCTCCTGGGATGTTTTGAGAGAAAGATTCTTCGGACAATATTTCGTCCAGTTTGTATCAAAGGAGTGTGGAGGAGAAGATTTATTAGTCGCACCAGTCCGACGAGTCTTTGAGTCCACCCCTGAGGGACAACGTAGCATAGACGACCCAACTTAAGTGGCGCGCAACAACTGGAGGGCGACCTCAATCAACTTGGAGTGCGCAACTGGAGGTAGCTAGCTAGGGACCGAGCTGGGCTGGGGGGGCTTGTTGGTTGAGATTGTGATCCACCCCGGACTGTAAGCGCCCACAAAAGCAAGTAAGTGCGTAGATTCACAGTCGTTACTAAGGTTTGGGAAGAATATTTCTGGAGGTTGTTGAAGGGCAGAACCAGAAAACCCGTCAAACCTTGACGATAATCAAAATGTCAATTCATCAGGAAAACACGAACTTATAGGAAGCGATATCCAAACCATGAGAGTCAACAAAATACGAATAAGTTCATGAGAGTCAACCTTTGAGAAAATCGTCACACTGCGACAAGTTTAAAAAAAAAAACACGAATTCCAGATCGATATACATTTCACCTATTTATCAACTTTGAATTCCCATACTCTAGCGATACATTCCTCTTATGTAGAGACGAACTAGATATATCCGAAAAGCGTGTTAAAACGTACTGTAAAGTAAAATCACGGAAATGTCAAAATTCTAAATTGTCAGATAACATTTGCAACAAAGTAAGCTTTATTTTAGGGTATCAACCGGAGAATCGAGAGCTATGGAGAGTCCACTTGAGCAACCTACACCCGCGACCCACTTAATGGACAAGCGGACCATTGAAAATGATGATGATGATGACCGGAAATATGAATAATTCTGAAATCGATATTCAGCGATTGCTTAGAAAATCATTTACCTTTGATGGATTAGAATTTTAAAAACTCAGAAATCATTCATTAAAATTCTAAGTCCCACTTTCACCTCAATTATAGAAAACAATTTTGCATTTCGTCCCTAATTCCAAGAAATTGCACCCACACTTACTCCAGCCAGCCTCGTTCTGTTTTGCTCTCTTTGACTCGCGCCATAGACTCCTGCTGATTGATTTTATATTTGAAGCACGTATTTCGAATCAAGGATAATTTGTCGGCACAAAATCCTATCCATCACCCTGAGATTTGCAAAAATACAAAAGAAAACAACTGCACTTCGTATAGACAAGTCCAATTAAAATATCGAAGATCCAGTTAAAACGCCATTAATCAACCCTCTAACCATGTGTTATGTGTGATGCCAACACCATCATCATCAGAAAGGTGCGAAACGTTTCTTGTTTTCTTGTGAAGCAATTCACACCTCAAACACAGCCCATATAATTTTCTGCACATCACACTGTGAAACACTGCCAATAAATTACCAAGGCGCCAAAAACCAATTCAAAAATCAAGCACATTGCATATGAGGTAGATGTGTGTGTAGTGTAGGTATATGTAGGCGCTGACCCTAGCCAAAGGCGGAAACCCCACACTTAAAGTTGCCCTTAATTAGGCATAATTGCGTTGCCCTCAAATGTTGACACCGAAACGACAAACCTCAGGAAATTTATATGAAATTCACGCTTCCTCCCGAGGCTCGACAATGTTGTACACGATCCACAGATTCGTTTTACTGTCACTAAGTACCAAATTGCAATTATGCAGGTCCTACCTGGCCGACCGCGCACTGGCCGTGCGCTGTCGCAGGAAATAAAGTCATCTCCGAACTGATCACATGCGAAAGATATCACGTAAATAACACTCTCTGTGGTGCCGATATGAAACTATCGCAATATTTGGACATTAATTCGCAGAAAATGTTCGGAGCACCCAGGTCCCAGTCCCAGGTATCTCAATGCCAGCCATATATGATGATGCTGTTCACAATAATATCCAGCACACACGGTTTCGAACTGCAAATCGAATTAAATGTCGAGGAGTGCGCGTATAAAAAAACATTAACATTCCATAACGAATACGATGGCGAAGACGGAGGGCGGTAAAAACGATATGAGACAACGACGACAAACAAGAAATTGACAGACCAAACGTCCTCCTAGCCTGCGTGTGCGGAACAACGTTGTCGGTCTGCATGAAAGGCGCTCATCCGTAATGCCTTCGCGTTATCCGCGCACACACGGAATAAAGTCGCAAGTGGCGCGCGAACCTAATACGAACCGCGAAGATCAAGATGTTGCCATGTATAAAGATGACAGAGCATATCAGAAGCATAACAGTTGCAGTATAAAAACAAAAACACCATATGAATGCGGACACAAAAAGAGCAGGACTTGCTTTTTAAACTTAATCGCCGGATCAGTGTTATGAGGTGGTGACACTTGAGACGAGACCATAGCGATTTGGAGATGGTTTGCGTTAAATACTTTTAGCGGAGGCACATCATCTGGGAATGGGTCATATGGTTGTGGATACGTTACATACATTTATATCGGATGTGCAATGCGCAGCGCATGGTGGAATAATTAAAGGTATGTATTTAGAATGATTCTCTGAACATAAATGGAGCCAAAAAGATATGAATTTGATTTTTGTGAAAGGAGTGATCAATCGTAGTGAGCAAGCCTGGGGTAGACAAGCTGAGAACCGATAATAATTTGGCATCAGGGACATCTATTCGCGTCAATGGAATTATAGATCTATTTACCACCGAACATCAGCCGTTTATTTTTA
Source organism: Cheilosia soror (assembly GCA_949372485.1). Classification (NCBI taxonomy): domain Eukaryota; kingdom Metazoa; phylum Arthropoda; class Insecta; order Diptera; family Syrphidae; genus Cheilosia; species Cheilosia soror. The sequence goes on along the minus strand of OX443563.1, from coordinate 60,713,852 downwards.
TTACTGTAGCTAATTTAAATTGTTGGTAATGGCAAAACCCAATTGTTCGTTCTAATACAGGCTGTAATATTTGCAGCTTGATGTCACTTGGGGCTTGAGCCTTACTTAAGCCATTGATGAAACAGAAAATTTCAATTGTTCAACTCGTTCACAATGTAATCTTACTTCGGTTCAAGTTAGCGTTTTTTGGATTACCACAACAACTCTGCGGATGGAAGCAAAATTTTCTGCTGGCAAGATCGATCCAAGTTGTTGTAGATGGTTTAGGTATCGTTTAATTCGTTTACTATAAATGCAGGAGTGCCCCAAGGATCTATTCCTTCTCCAATTCTATTTCTCCTCCACATCAACGCATTTGCTTGGATCGAAAATAAGATCTACAGCTTTACCGATGACAGAAAAATAGTTCTCTTAATGATGATCTGGACAAAATCTTGAAGTGGGGAAAAGACAACTTGGTTGTATTTAATGCAAACAAGACACAGCTCACAACATTTTCTAGGAAAATGCATCAACAGTTCCTCAGATCCAAATGGATTACCATCCAATCCATCCCAAGGACTTAATGCAGTTTCTAGGAGTCACACCCAATTAACATTTCAGCTTCGATAAGCTTCAATAGAGGATTACTTTTAGTTTCCAAAAGAATCCTATAAAACTTCGGTAAGGTCCGAAACGCGAACAGTTACCGAAAGCATTTTATCTATAGCCTCTGAAAAGATTTCTATTAGGACTCTAATAGCTCAATAATCGAAGCTTTATCGGAACTACGAATATTTGGTAGGTAGGTATAGAGATAGAGGATAGGTTAGTAATAAATGGTGTATTATTCCCTCTGATTGGGATTGTTTTAGGCCTGGAATGAAACATGAAAAGAGGTAACTAATCTATAGTAGAATGAAAGAAAGAAAAAAACCCAAACTCCCGCGTGATTCGAATCACAAGTACCTTACTCATCATCTGCGCTATCTGTAATTATGCATGTTGCAAAGTTAAAACTTAAATAGTTGAAACTTTTCTCTATATCAAAACAAACTGCGTTAAGAGTTCCATTAACATTACATTTTTACCTTCGGAAAAGCTTCTTTAACCAAACTGAAGAAATGTTCGCCTACAATGTTTAGTTCTTCCTCCCCTCATGTCTATAAAGCTTCACTAGTAAAATAATGCAAGCCACAAACAAGTCTTCAAAGTTTCGATTAATGACTCTCTTAAGTTGTATACAAGTTTATTATAGAAGCTTGTATAATAATATTTAAACGAAGCTTTATAGATACAGTAACTTCCTCTTCTTTCGATAACTACAATAAACGAAGCTATGAATCTAATTGCTCTTTAAAGCTTCGTCTTATTTTTCTGAAAGGCCTTAATGAAGTTTTAATAGAAGTCAAGACTTCGGTAAAGAGTTTACTTCTGCTAGAAGCTTTACAGAAGCTCTAAAGAAGCCTTGACCTGTTGGATCTGAAACATTTGTGCGTTAAGGAAGTTGAAATGCTAGTTGGGCAGTCAATTCAGGAGAATCACATGGCTGTACCACATATCCTATGTCGCAAGATCGGTATCCGCTAGGTTGAGCCACGTAATTAGAGCAAATAGGTACTTTAGGTACAGAGACGAGTAGTGCGACTTATTGGAAACCCTACACTCACATCGAATATACCGAAAAAAATATTGGCTGCCATATTGACAATCGGTAGTTGTTAACTGGAAATTGTCAAATTGACGAACAAAATTGTCGATATGATGAACATTTTTTGAAAATATCAAATACATTTAACAAGCGGATATTTAACATGAAGAACAGGCTGTTGTCAATTCTTAGTACCAAAAATTATGAAAAAAGTTGTAATATTAACAATTGCAGTTGTTAATATTGTAATAGTTTTAACTTGTTGAGTAAAACGCACGCTTAATACAATTCACTTTATTTACTTAGCTTAACTTAACTAGGAGTAACAGAAGTGTTGATTGGATGGTGGAGGACGAACAACTGACTGACTCGATGCTATTTAATATTCATCTTCCAAATATGTAACTACTGTGAAGTCTCCAAATAGAGAGAGAGCTTTTATGTACAGTGAGTATAACCTCACGATCACTACAACTTCCCCCTTCAGTTGCTTGTCCTTAACCATTTACAACATTTATGTGTTTCTTTTTCTTAGATTATACGGATTAACGTTAACAGGTGTTGTCTGATTTCGAACAGGATTCATATCAATTTCTTGGTTAACAACATGATTGCTTTCTACATTTTCTGGTTCAACAATTTCGTTATTATTTTCAGAGTCGATAGTAGACTCTACAGTTAGTTCCTTTACATTTTCCTTTTCAAAATTTGTCAATTGATTTTCATTTAATTTAACAGTTCTGTCTAATAAGGTTGTTGGAACATAACTATTTTTTTTGTTTTTTAAGTTCTCTTTGCAAGCGATAATTTGATTTAAATGTCTTTTCCAAATTTTGTTAGAGTCTTCTACCTGAACTAAATATGTCTGCAAGCCTAGGCGTTTAACAATAACTGCCTTAGACCATACAACTTTGTTTGGCTTCGAATAATTTTTTACCATGTAACTCCGCAAACATATCCTCAGGCCTTGGCATGGGATGCTTTTCAATACACAAATGCGGATTTACGGTGATTTTATAATCGCCACAGATCCTGACTTCTCCAGATTTTTTTAGTATTGGCACAATCGGTGTCCCCCATTCACTGTAATCTACAGGTTCTAAGACCCCTAACTGTACTAACTTCTCAATTTCGCATTCCACTTTTCCTTTCAAACCTATTGGAATCTGACGAGCTCCCACGAACTTCGGGGTAACGTCACCTTTTAGTTTCAAAGACACTGTGCCTTTATTAAATTTGCCTAGTGTTCCGTCAAAGAGGGCACCGAATTTACAAAAAATTTTCCTAACCTCATTGCTGTTGCCCTTTTCAACGAAATTTAAATTTTCAAATTTAATCCCAAAAGCATTTAGGAAATTTCGACCTAGTATTGGAGGTCCACCATTTTCCACCACAACAACGTCAACATCTTCACACCTATTATTGTAGCACACCTTCATAACACAAACACCAATAGGCTTAATTTGGGAGCCATTATAATTGTTAAAAACCATATCGGTTTTTTCCATTTTCTGGAAATAAAAAAGATCTTGATAAGTACTAAGGGAAATCGCGGAAATCGACGCACCCGTATCTATCTCCATAGCTATAGGAATACTACTCATCACAATATTTATCTTTATCGGTTCGTTATTTGTCATTTTCGAAGAGATGTTAAATAAACTTAAATCAAAATTGTTAATATAATAGAAATCCTTTTGATACGTGCTAGAATTTTTTATTTTGTTAGTGCAAACTCGTTGCAAATGACCACGAACTTTACATCGCTTACATCTATAATTTTTAAACCGACATGCATTTTCCGTATGGTTTAATAAACCGCAAATCTTACACTTGTTGTTGCTGCTCCCAATTTTACCACCATGCTGATGATGTTCCCGCTGCTGATGTTGTTCTTGTCTCATAGTTGTTATTCCTTTAAAGCTTTTTTGCTTCGCATGACCAATACTGTAAATACCTGCCGATGTACCAGGCTCTTGTTTCACCACTACATCGACCTCGTATTGGTTTTTAACACACTCCACCGCATTTGCTACCTCCACCGCCCTATTGAACGTCAATGTTGACACGTCCTCAAGAAAAAGTTTGTCCTTCGCCGCACCCTGCTCTAGCCCCATCACAAATTTGTCCCTCAGCGCTATATGAAGCTCCGTTTTGAAATCACAGCAAACTGCAAGCGTCCTCACCCGCGCAGCCCACTCGTTAATCGTCTCATGCCGATCTTTACTTGCTGCGTAAAATGTATGCCGCTCACCGAAGCCGGAGACTGTTGGCTTAAAATGCTTGGTAAAAGCCGCATTCAGCTCCTCGTATGTTGCCGTTTCAATTTTAACGGGATGGATCAAATTTTCCAGCAATTTATAAGATCCCTCTGATAAGGCATTTATCAAAATTGCCTTCTTTTTTGTTTCATTCGCGATATCATTAGCAATAAAAAATTGCTCTAATTGGGACCACAAACCAGAGAGAATAGACCACCAGCTTCGGCCAAAAATGAGAGTTTCATAGAGCCAGTTTTGAAATAAGTAGCTCCACCTCTTTTTCTATCTGTGAATACGTGTGAATAAGCAAAAAAATATGAAATAAGACAATTGAATCTGAGATGGCTTTGAAATAATTCAAATAATTTAAATAACTGACCACTATTGGGACGTGTTAAGCAAATGGTGTGTATGGTGTGGTGAATTAATTGCCAACATATGTTTTATTAAAAAGCATAATAATTATATTTGCGTAATAACTGTTTTTAATGATATAACTTCCTATGACATTATTACAAAAAAAATATTATTTTAAGATGTAAAACTAAATTGCAAGCATAATGAAATCAGCTAAACGGGATTCTTTGCAATTTTTTTGATATACATTTTGAGCTCTTTCTTCTTATATTTTCAAGAACAGCTATTTTGGAATAAATAAAGTTAACGAAAACTACTTTGGTCGTATATAAATAGGCATGTTTATTGTTTTATTTTATCTATGAGGAGAATATGATGAGTGGTTTTTGAATATGGTTTTATAAAGAATTGGTTGTTCAAAAATTAAAAATCAACATTATTGTCACTTAAAACATGGACATTTTAATACAAAACCTGCTAGAAAACGTGTTTTAAAACATCATACATAGGCGCTACGGAATGCATAGCATAGCGTATACACAGGACGCCGTCAAATTTAAATAAAAAAGTGGCATTTTTGATTAAAAAAAAAAAAAGTTCGTTTCCACAGTAACGCGTAAACTAAAGCGAAAAGTGAACTGTACTGAAAGGTGTAGGTACGTAATATTTTAATTTAATACACGTAATTATCTTATTTGTTTTGTTATGAGTTTTGCTTTTTGTGTAGGTATTCTTTTGTTTTTCACAATGAAATTATAACATAATTTAATAATCCATACATTTTGAATAACATTCGCGTTTTTTACTATTTTGATTCTATGTAGTTTTGACATTCAAATATACCTAGTGGAAAAATTGAATTGTATTAAAAATATTTCCTGAAATTCGCATATTTGCCCTGGCGAAAGCGTAATAGGTATGTACGTGTATGATAATATGACAATGCGCACTTACGATTTGGTGTGCAAAAAACGTATTTCATTTTTAGAATGCAAATTTTCTTAAATTCCATGACCAATTTATTTGTTGGTTAAAATCAATTCATCACATTTTTCTTGTAGTCTGACAAAACAAAATGTCCTCCCTCCTTTTTTTAAATTATTTATTCCAAAACTCAGTAAACTCACTTTAATAAAACAAACAATCAAAGAAAATAAATAAATGTTCGTTAAAACATATAGAAAAAGGTCTACATTTATATCAGCAAAACTAAAAAATCATGTTTGATGTTTTTTTTTATCATCCATTTTAGTTTTGCAGTTTAAACCCATTTATATTTGTACGCTTTTTAAAAAAATATAAGTTGGTAATAATTTCCCCACACCGAACAAACAATTTGCTTAACACGTCCCGATAACGGCCAATTTATTTGAATTATTTGAATTTTTTCAAAGTTACCACCGAATAACTGTAAATGTTACTATGTGCCAGTGTATGCGTGACCAAATTCACCCTCCGTTTACTTTAACATTGCACGCATACTTAACCACGCAGTAACTTTTTGAAACTGGCTCTATGAAACTCTCATTTTTGGCCGAAGCTGGTGGTCTATTCTCTCTGGTTTGTGATTGGGACACGAACACATTCCAGTCATTCTGATTAAAGTCAAAAGACTGTACCGAGCCAATTGTGGACATTACAACTTAATTTGTTCGTTAGTTCTTGTTAAGTTTTTTAGTCACTGTAATAGTTTTTATTCAGATTATAGCCAAGCCACTGTTTTCGTTTTTATTCTCGTCGCCACTGTAATAGTTTTAACTTGTTGAGTAAAACGCACGCTTAATACAATTCACTTTATTTACTTAGCTTAACTTAACTAGGAGTAACAGAAGTGTTGATTGGATGGTGGAGGACGAACAACTGACTGACTCGATGCTATTTAATATTCATCTTCCAAATATGTAACTACTGTGAAGTCTCCAAATAGAGAGAGAGCTTTTATGTACAGTGAGTATAACCTCACGATCACTACAAATATGATGTACATACTTTCATTGTAATCACATTGAAGAATGCGTTTGTTGAATTAAAAATCGGGGTTGTCAATATGACTACCACTACCACATAAGTGCAGTATTTCAAAATCTTTATATTGATGAACTTTGTTGTAATATGGACAATCGCAGTTGTCAATAGGTATGAATATCCAAGAAAACACGTTTAGGTTTATGGTTCACAGTCACTTTTGACTGTGAAACACATGATAGGCTCGGTAAACGTCGAGTAAACGTCGTCTACTGATGAGCCCGATGTGGTGGGTCATCTGGGCGAAACGCATTCTGGAGTATCTATATGCCACATATTATCAATATAATATGTTGACACTCCACTGTAAGTATATATTCCTTAATCTATCAAGTGTTTTAAATCATAACGTTTTTATTTTGAAAATCGAATTCTTTAATTTTGCTTCCCCGGTCTTTAGATTGACTATTGCGATTTTCATTACGAATATCGAGTTCTTCACTTTAACAATTGCAATTTTCATTATGAAAATCAATTCCTGAAATTTGACTACTGTGTTCATCAATTCCAACAACGGCGATTGTCAATATGAACATTTAATGGATTCAAATTTAATTGACAACCCAAGTTCATCATATTGACAACTACGGTTGTTGGCTCAAAAATAACAACTTTTTCTTCAATATGACGAACTTTGTTGTTAATATGACGTACCTTTTTGGTTCAGTGACATAGGTTCGCCCAGGAGAAGTATTAAAAAAAAAAAAAAAAAATTGAACGAAGTTTAACTAAATTTAATGAATCGAAATTGACAGCATTGTACAGTATCTAAATACGTTGTACTTTTCTAAAATCGTTACTTGTACAGTTTAAACTGCCACTGTGAAACTGGGGGTAACAGACTTAAATTAAATCCAGAACTATTGTAACCTTTTAGAAAAAAAATTTAAGTCACACAAATTATTTTAAAATAAAGCCTTCAAATCGCCCAGAAATTTATGCTAAGAATTTAAAAAAATACTTCTCTCCGCGTCGCTCCAAATATTGTTTCAAACACGATCCGAAAAAATTCCCTAAAGTAAAAGTATTGTCGCAATTAATATTTTTCCTGCCTAAAAACCATTTTAAATTCACCCAGAAGTCGTAAAAAAAAACTCGTTGATTGACTTGAAAAATAACCTTCAAAGGTTGGGTATGTTTACTTGCAATCAAAAAGCCCGTATTACAAAAGTCCGTATTTGAAAAGCGCGTAAATCAAATGCCGGTAAAACAAAAGACCATAATTGTATAAAAAAATACGGGCTTTTTGAAAACGTTCATTTAAGGGCTTTTGGTTACAGGCTTTTATTTTACGGTCAACTTCGAAATGCTGTGTTTGCATTTACGGGCTTCTGTGAAAACGTGCTAAAGTTTTGCGGTCAAACGTATCGTTTCGAACCGATTTTTAAGTGTAAAAAAGAAAAATGTTACTGATAACGATAAGTATGTATATATTTATATCACCAACTATTTTTACAAGTGTTACACATTTATGTAACACAGCGTTACAAGTTTGATCTTAAACCAACTTGTTAACAAATTCAAAGGCACTTGCAAGACTGTTAGAGTGTAATATTGTATTATTAACCCACACATATTATTTGACCAAAACCGCACCAATATCACCCCTCTCCTCTCCATGAAGGTGCATATAGGTATAGGTAATAAAACTAATTCAGAATTCATGTCACGTTCACCCTCATTCATTAGCGCCACCATATTTTCTGTGCCAATGCTACTGCAGGCGTATACCCAAGTATTCTATCTAAAGAGAGCAAGGTACGTGCATTTGTGATTGGTACAAGTAAAGGTGCAACGCATTAGAAGTGCGAGATGAGTCGAGAATCTCAAATGTATGCCATAGCAAGCTGTAGCCTCTGCAACAATGCCAGTAATTTATCTAATTAACCGATCAAAGAGAGTCGCAGTTTGAAAATACTTTTAGCGGAATTTTGATTGGAGAATTTCTTAGATGGTTTCCATTGTCAAATAATTAAGAAATCAACAAGTTGGGTAGTTAGTCGGGAATTCTTAGGTTGCGAAGAGTCAGACACTTGTTTCCGGTGGCAGACTGGATGATGTTTTTTGTGTTCCTTTCATTTTATAAGATTGAATTGAATTGCTCCAGAGTGAGTGAAAATTGAACTGGTATAGATATATAAAGGTATGATGATAGTGAGTATCTTTCCAGTAACTAAGTCATCAGAGAAATACCTAAAACTGAAGACACATTTTTTTGTCGACCTAATTGCGATAAACTTCAGAGCCTGTGAGCTGATTTCGATGCGGTTTTCACTTATATCAAAAGTCGGGGAAGGCTTTGGGTTATAATCATTTTTACATTCTTAAGCCCAATATAAGCGATATTTTTAGACATACCTAATTATGACTTCCCTTATATGCGGTCAAAAGATAAAAATCAGAAAGTCTGAGCGCACTTAAAGAACTTAATGAAACTTCTTAAATGGAAGAGCTACGGCTGTTTTAGAGCTGCGGCTCTTCAATACTCCCATTTGTGTTTTGGAAAGTCATATTGTGTATTTTAACGAGAAATAACGTTACATACGTAAAGGTCAATGCCGAATCCGCACCATGAACTGATGTTAAGCTCATCATGTCCAGGGTTGCCATTACATTAATGATGGGTAATACAGAGGGTTTAGATAACTGCGGGTAATATCTTGCTCTCTCGAAGACGATCTCTTTTATACGATTTTTTTGAGTTAAAATTTAAAATTAAAGGAACAGACCTATAGGTTAGGTTAGGTTAGGTTGCTGCAGGTGCTTTCTGCAGCATGATCGGCAAAATTCCATCTGGGCCCGAGGATTTATACGGTTTGAAGAGGACTGTAAAGCCCACCGCACTTTTTTCCGATTTATGAGATCAACTATCTCCCCCCTCGTGAGAGGGTCACAGTTGATATCCGTACGACTTTGCAGCTCAGAATCCTCTAGGATAGTAGCCCCAGGAAAATGAGATTCCACTAGGGTTATCAGAACCTCCTGACTACATGCCCTACTATGGAAGTTGACTTTGAAGCGTATCCATCGATGATCTAACATAGACGCTTCTTCCACAACCCTCCAATTTCCAACTACCAACTTATCTGTATTGGAGACAAGGGTGATATCTAAAACCTCCTCCCAATTTCCAACTACCAACTTATCTGTATTGGAGCCAAGGGTGATATCTAAAACCTCCTCCCTATTTCTAACTACAAAAGTAGGTGAATTCCCTCTATTACATAGTATGAGGTTGGACGATATAATTAAATCATAAAAACACTCACCTGCATTTATGTCACTGCTGCTCATTGAGAGTGATGGGCATTCGCATCACAGCCCATTACGTGCATCCAGTTTGTCTGACTAGCCAGCTTCTTCAAGTCTCCTGAACTGTAATTATTCAAAAGAAATGCCCTTATATGGTTTTTAATTAAGATACAGGTCCTGATTTTCCCTTATAGAACAACGTGTAATTCCTTTTCTTGAGACCTTGGATCACGTTGTTCTTGTTGATCCAAGGCTCTTGTATCAGTATTGCTGCGACGCGACGTCCTGCTTGATGATGTACTCCAACAAACAGGCCATCGCTGCCCTACTATGATTCAGGTTTATCTGCAGCGCTTCCATCATCTTTAACAGGGGGCTCCTCATCGTCCTTGCCCTTAGTCGTTTTGACCATAATTCTTCCCATACTATATCTTACCATACCGTTGGATTTCTCCAGGTATGGAAGACTTTCCTTAATTAAGGACAGCAGAAAGTGCTGGCCATATTGCCGTCGTGGTCCCGTCTTTAGCCTTTGCCTTCTGGTGCTCATTGTGCTTCGCACCCTTGCTGTTTATATCGGAGGGATCACCGGTCACAGCGGACGAGCCAGCTGTTCCCGCTTTCCCCCCCTTTAGAGCGTCACCCTGACTAACATTGACGTCGGATCTAGCTTCATTGGTAGCGAAAGTTCCAGCTACCTCAGCTTTTTCCTCAGCCAATTTCTTTTCCTGTCCTCTTACGATTTCGGGTAAAGCCTTTCTGACAGCGGATGTTCCAGCTGTCTCAGCTTTTTCCTCTACCGCGTTACCCTTTGAAAAGATCTATAATGTATTTAAGAAATTTTTCTTTTGTTAAGCCTAGGCAACAATATCCACCTTTCATGCAGTCCAGTTTGTTTTATGAATCTGAGAATGAGAAGGGGGTTCAAGGGGTTTCTAGAATTTGGCATTTGGCACTGGTTTCCCAGAATGTGATCCGGTGTGTCGGCGCTTCCATTGCAAAATCAGCTTTGACATACCCACTTTTTAAATTGCCTGGATTATAACGTAGGCAATTAAACAGTTCATATAAATATTTTACTACTGTACTGTACGTCTCTACGATAACCGCCATAAAAAACCGAACAGCTCCAAATTACAATTTACTAATCTCTTAGCCGTTGCTATATAGAACCAATGTGATTCACATCACACTATAATTAAGTACTACCATCCCAAATCCAGTTTTGTATCAGCAGTTTTTGGTCTTGCTTCTTGAACACCCGAATTCCTTGAAATGAGTGAAAATATCTCATGCAATAAAATTGAGAAAACCAAACCTCGTCGCGGTCTCAGGTAGATATTAAAAAAAAACCAACAGAAATGAATCACATAGATACGCAGCACACATCTAAATTTAAAATAATCCCCTCCTTTGCATGACTGTGTGCGTAGCATAAAAGATATGCGGCACGCGTTTTGCAGCCGATAGAGAAGGGTCGCTCGAATACGAACTGACGACACGATTCTTCTTTTGCAGACTTTTTCGCTTTATCATTATAATCTTCTTTTGATCACGGACGCTGGGGAAATAATAAGCGAGCAGTTCTTATCAGAGTCAGAGTCCCAGTCGGAGGGCTCACCGCTCACGTTCATATTCATGGCAATGCCAGGCAAGTCAACTAAGAGCAAATTCCCCTCTGCATATAATGGTATGGTGGGGGGTTGGCCTGATGATCGCTACGGCAACAAACTTCCCCTACAACAACGATCTCTTTAATTTTTTACCTGTGTTCCTGTGTACCTTTGCCGGCAAATATCCAATGCCAATCCAGCCGCCAGGTAGTCGTAGTTTCGTATACTTAAGAGAGTGACAGATACTTCAACAACCACAAGTGGAATTGGAAAGGTACAAAACGCAAGGGTTTAGGACGAAGGGACTCATTCTAGTGCAAGGTGTCGCAGTGATAAGTTCGGCTTTTCAATAAAATAAGATTTCCTAGCAACAATTATTTTAGTGCGTAATAGAAACGAATTAGTTACGTGATTTAGAAAAAAATTTAAAACAATGGCTACAGCATATAATATTCACCACATGGAGAATAAATTAAAATACCAACCGATCGCTCCAGCACCAACAGCTAAACGGCCCACAAATCCCACAGTCTTGGGCATGAACAGTATGAACACACTTCCATCGGCAAATGATCCTCAAAGCATCAGCATGCAGTTTAAGAAGAAATTTTCTTACACAAATATGCCATACGGCGAGCAGTCAATGTCAGTGGCCAGGCGAAATGCCCGTGAACGCAATCGTGTCAAACAAGTGAACAACAGCTTTGCCAAACTCCGTCAACACATCCCGCAGGCGATTATTTCCGATATTTCCAAGGGTGGTCGTGGTCCCAGCAAAAAAATCAGCAAAGTCGACACATTAAGGATAGCCGTGGAATATATTCGTCGTTTGCACGAACTCCTCGAAGACATGAACGGCGGCAGTGACACCTCCAGTAATAGTTCATATACCGGCCAAAGTTCGACATCGGGATCACCACCACCACCCACGATATACTACGATGCGTCCAGTCCCGATCAGTTTCACTCGCCGACGGCAGCAGCGCAATATCACGAACAATCTGCCACATCGCCAACATTATCCTACCACTCGAGTTTGTCCTTCGAATCGGCAAACTACGAAAATACCGCACCTCATCTATCAGCCAATAACTGTGTGGAACATTTGCAGCTGAAATTCGAGCCCTATGACACCTTTGCCGTGCAAGATGATACTCCAGATGATGAGGAAATTCTAGACTACATCTCGCTGTGGCAGGACCAGTAAAGAGGACAATATTTATAGTGAAGTCGCCGTAGAGGGCTTGCTTACACCAGTGTATTTTTTTATTTGTATTTTCCACCGAAAACGGATGTGATAATTCGAATAATGTGTATTACGCTCCGTTCTAGTCAAACTAGTAAAAGTTTTACTTGTAAATATGTACAATTGTAGTTTGTATTTTATTTTTAAGTGAAGAATATGTAATTTGTGTTTTGTTTATGTTAAGATTTAAGTTTAGAAAAAATGGAAGACAATGATTTTATTTCTAAGTTATAGATTTATTTTGAATGGAAGACTAAAATTCATCTCGTAATGTTAATTATTTCTTAAGAAGATGTAATTTTTAAAATAAATGAAATTTAAATATTTTGTAATATGAATTTTTGTATTTTGTTTTTGGATTTCATTTTTCAGAATGGGTTTTTAAGTTTCGTTTTTTAGATCGGAAATTTTGTGTTCTTCATGAGTTCTAGTTGAAATATTCGAATCTCTTTTAGAATTAAAATAAGGACGGTCCAATAAGAAGTTTTCCAATGAGCAGGAAAAAGAAAAACAATTCCAGCCTTCGGATTTTGCAAAACTAGAAAAAACATAGAATGACAATTCTTATAAGCCAACAGTTAAATGCAGATATTTGAAAAAACTGTCCATTGTGCAAAAATCTGATTGCATTTGAATGGTAGCACTAGTCGATGCAATAAATACGCTAATAAAAATAACCAGTTCTTGTTTAAGTGCACTTTATGTGAACGGATAATAAGGGCTTTTATGAGAAAGGGATTTTTGGGATTTTGACGTTTTTTTGTAGAACAAATTAAGAAAACTCAGCAGCAATATTGTTTTCATTTGTTTGATGTCTATGAGCGAAAGGAATCCTTGAGTCTTGTGCTTGTTGGTCATGCTTTTTGATGCATTCTGGCAGATTTTCAACCATGGTTGTATTGCCACTTGCCAGCAACCATGGAAAATGAATATGTTGGGGTTACTTCAAAATCTGCTTTTAATTAAACTCATCATGCGGTAATAGAGGAGACCCAGTTTTCCGACTCTTTCGAAATTCGACAGAAAGTAAGACATGGCGATATTCTTTCGGCAATCCTTTTTCTTTTGGCGATAGACACTGTACTGAACTGACTGCCAGCGCAGTTATATCTGAAAGACATATTATCCAATGGAGACTTTTTGAGTGGTATAATTAATTTGGATTATGTCGACGATACCTGTTTCCTGGGTAAGTACCAACAGCGCGATGAATAAGATGCGTCAATCGCTGTAATTGAATGGAGATATGGCTTAGAAATGCAACAAGACCAAAATAATGCAATATTCTGAGATCGAAGCATGCCCAGCCCATTGAGGAAGTCAAGCCATTTAACTATATCTACGCATTTTGTATCGTGTACGGAGGAATGGATATAGATGTAGCTGAATAAATAAAGTTCGCAATACCTTTGAAATTTTGTACTCAGTATATGGAACTGCTGCCAAATTTCCTTATATGCACCAAGTTAAGGCTCTGTCAAAGTCTCTACCTCCATCTCGTCAAGGCTGCAGGCATATCTTATAGGTACTTAAACTGTTGCCTGAGATACATTCTTAAGATCCGATGGCCACAAATTATATTGAACCAAGAATTGTGCGAAATAAAGAATCAAAAGCTCTTGAATGCTGAAATTAGGAAGCAGAAGTGGAGCTGGATTTGCAACGCGTTGAGTAGACAAAATGAAAAAATCAGCGAAAATATTTGACCAGTTATTTAGGAAATATTATGTAGTTTAGTGGTCAGTCAGATTAAGGTTTTATATTTTTTTTGCCATTATCATTACGTTTGTAACGCAAAGAAGGATTCACCGGAGACCCTATAAAAAGTACGGCAACCTGGGCAGAATGGGATTTTGTCAATAACTTCTCTTGCTGTCAGTAGTGTGTGATTTCCCGAAAGCAAAAGGTGTTGGACGCGTCGCTTTGTGAGTTTTTTAGCTGTATTATAAACGGGTTTCTTATCAGCCACTATGCAAATTTTGCAATTTTTTATTTTGAAGGTAAGTGGAGTGTTATTTTTTGCCGTAGCCTAATTTTATTAATAATAATTAGTTACTGATCTTTTTTTCATTTGAATTTGGAAAAAACTAGTACGTACTCTTTATTTTTGATACTAGTAAAAAAAAAATCTTAAACACATGGCTCCGGGCAGAACGGCAACGGGGTGAGACGGATTGGGATGTCAAACCCAAGCCACTCAAGAAAAAAAATATATTTAAACATTCAAAAACATCAAATGTTGTAAAAGGAAAGAAGCCAAGGAAAAAAATGTCAAGGGAAAAAACGTCACTAGTTCCGAGGACGAGGATGCAGACGTAGAGTGTATTTATTGCAAGGACCTATACTCAATATCGAATCGACGGCAGGATGTTGTTCCTGCATTGTATGCAAAAAATGGGCCCGTAACATAATTCTTGCAAGAATTATGCACATGTGCAGGCATTGAGAGTGACGATAAAGTGACGTTGGTTTGCAAAGAGTAAAGCATAATATGGACAAAACAATGCGGCCGTGGGGTTAACCCCCAGAAAACTGAGCTTGTCCTGTTTACAAACAAAAGAATAATACCACTATTCGAGCCACCAACTCTCGAGGGAATACCTCTAAAGGTGACGGATAGGGCGAAATATTTAGGAATTATTTTAGATAGAAAATTTAATTGGAAGCCGAATGTCAATGAAAGAGTAAAAAAATCAGCTAATGCTTTCTACGCATGTAACATCATCTTTGGTAGGATCTTTCCTGAGGATGTACACGCGGCAATCGTGCGGCGTATACTCACATATGGCAGCGTAGTCTGATGGCAAGCCGCGGGCAAGGCGACCAAATCAAGTCAATGACAAAAATACAAAGAGTAGCATGTATAGGGACAACCAGTGTGATGAGAACCACACCTACGGCTGGACTGGAGGCAATTCCCAATCTGACTCCTCTAGACCTATTACATGGAGGAATCTGCTACCAAAAGTGCGTTAAGGATTAGCCAAACTGGTACTTGGAACCCGTGCAACTTTGGTCACGCTCAGATTCTAGGGAAATACATTGGGAATGTTATGTTAATACCCATCTAAAAGGGAATCACAATGGGTCCAAAAGGACAAAAAAGGTTGCATTGAGAATGCATTTGTTTTTCATTATAAAAAAAAACAAATAAAACTGCAAACATGTAAAGATACAAATAAGACTTGAAGTCGTTCATTAAAAGTAAAATTATGTTTTACGGTGTTAAGGCAAAACTGTCCCGTTCCGCCCTGGGTTTCCCTATATATTCTGAATCAGGATCACATTCTGAATCGACTTAGTGCGAACCAAAAAAAAGTCAAAAGTTCAACTTTAAGGGCACATTAAAAACCCTGAAACCTGATTACAGCGTCGATCGTATAGTAATAGTTAAGAATTTGTTCCCATACAAACTTTGACCTTCCATTCCCCCATTTGAAGTTCAAATTTAGTCAAATCGCTTCTAATTGCTCACTTTAAAAGGAAATTTGTTTCGAAATATCAGCTTTCTAGCTTTTACCATTTGGGCTGGGCATTGATCACCAATCAGTTGGGACAAAAAAAAAGCAAGTCGAATTACTTGAGCATTTCTGACTGAGTTTCAACCGTTATCACAGATTTGGTTGACCTAAGTGAAAGTGCAAGTGCAATCCTCAACGTAATTTTCGCCCCGTATAAAGCAATGGATTAGCCATCTTAAATGTCATATTTAGGAGCAATTCAGAGAGCATCACTTCTTTTCTTCTAAAGCTTCCAGTAGTACTCCATAACACCTTGGCTTTATTGGCTTTATCTAAATAAAACTTAAATGAGTTCTTTCGGCAACTATTTGATCCTAAATTTTTGTAATACCTACATTTCCTATACATACAAACATTGATACGTGTCAAAAAATGATCTGATGGACGATTAAAGTACCCTGCAAATGACATGTAGTTGATCTTTCCACCATATAATATTATTTGGTAGGTATATTAATTTATTGAAAAGTGAATAACTCCAGGAGAATTTTTTTGAATGTACACATCACATTAATGTTTTCTTATGAAAAGATGTGCAATTCTCTATATATGCACTTTAGCAAGAGCAAACATATATTTTTCTTGTTATTCCCTCAATGACGACTTAATTGAGATGCTGGTATCCTGATCTTGAAACTGAAAATACTATTTCAAAGAAAACATATATTTTTAGGACATTCTTTTGATTCCGCCTTCTATTTGTTTTTCTTCAAAAATGTTTGTTTATTTTTGTCGAGGATCTGCAATTTACTCAGATTACATCCGCCTTCTGGAACTACCCTCTGTTGAAAATTTGACTGCTAAGGATGTGTGCTAGTGTAATCAATAGGTGATTTCCGTCTCATAATTCATTAATGGATTTTCAAAATCATTGAGAGAGAACTGAATTTTTGAATGATCTCGTAGACCAATAATGGAACTGCTGTAATTATCCTTATCCTCCTACTAAACCTATAGCATGATTGTTGACCTTGTTCTGATCATTTGAACGTGCTCATACATAATTATACTGTGAAATGGGATTGTGTATGTTGTATGCACTCTAAAAAATGCGTGTAAAATTACTATGAAAGTGTATGTAATTTTTAATGTAAAAATAGGCAAGTTGCGTGTTTATACACACGACAGTAGGTAAAAAAAAAATTTAAACACATAATGTTAGATATTACAAACATTTGTTGCAAATGTACACCTTTTGTGTACCTTTCAACAACTATTGCTTAATAATATTCTATTATTGTTTAAACATTACTCCCCAAATGTTTATAAATAAACAAATTTTGTTTAAATATAAACACCTTATGAAATTTACACACACAATGTTTAAAGCCCAACAACCAATGCTTATATTTACACCCATCTGATGAAAGTTACACATTTTATGTGTAAATTTGCCATTCGATTGTGAGTGACGGTGCATTTGCGAGCTCATATGTGATCAAACCTTTGAATGGAGCGGTTCAACCTTTTGTCGTATTACATATATTTTATTGAAAACAAAGTTTTGTGCGCGTGTGTGTTCGTTTTTATAATCCAGTTGGCGCTCCCAACCTCCAAGTCCAAGAAAAACAAGTTTTCTGCGCGTGTGTGTAGCCGTTGTAACCTATTTGGATTTTTCGTTTGGTGGTTTGTGGTTAGTGTAGTTGCAGTAGATAAATAATTTTTTATTATAATGTATAGCTGTGAAATTTGTAAGGAGACACTAAGTAGTTTATATTTGTACCAAAAATATTTGTATATACACAGGGGCAAACAAAATGTGATCTTTAAATGCCTACACCCAATGTGTATGAAAATATTTTCTAAATATAGTTTGTATGAAACACATATATACCGGCATCATAACAATAACTATAAAAATGAAAAATTATTAAATAGAACTGCAATAGTTATAAAACACAAATGCTCAGCTTGTATTTTTGAAACGGGTGTTCCGAAAGAAATTGTAAGTCATTTAAATGTTCACTTAGAACAAAATGTTAAAGTTTTATGTCCTTTTGAAAATTGTTTAAAATCATTTGCAAGCAAAAGCTCTTTTAAATCCCATGTATACAGAAACCATAGAGTGCACAGAGTGGACGATATTGACAGTGTTGCCTCAAAATCCGATATAGTTACATCTCAAATAAATACAGCTGAGATCGAAGAAAAACCTTGTGATATTCCTGTGGCCTTAGAAAGAATTTTTTTTTCAAATTTAATTTCAAAATTAAAATTTACGTACCAAATTTCGGATACTGCTCTAAATTTTTTAGTTTCAGAGTTGAAAGATATTTTTCAACTTGAAGATTGCAGAAGAATTGCAAACCTAAATCAGTTATGTATTGATCCTAATATTTCGAAATTCAAACAACTCATTTTGGAAGCAACTTCAGATAAAAGAATGATTAACGACATTTCCAATTATGACTCGACTTATAAAAGAAATCAAATTCTAACAAAAAATCTTAATTATATTGCTCCAATTGAAATATTTCTCGGTATTGATCAGTATCATAAGAAGTGTTTTTTCCATTATATTCCAATACTAAAAACCATTGAGTCTTTAATGTATGATACGGTTTTTTATAAACTATTTAACAAGAACAAACCTTCTAACGAAAACGTATACTCCGATTATAATAACGGATCGGCATATAAAGAAAATCATTTTTTTAATGAAAACTCGAAGAGAGTCGAATTATTAATTTTTCAGGATGCATATGAAAATTGCAATCCTTTAGGATCATCAAAAAAGAAACATAAACTTATTGGGGTTTATATGATGATCGGAAATATTTCAGATAAATACAGATCTAACACTGAAAATATTCAACTCGTTTTGTTGTGCAAAGAAATTTACATTAAACTCTTTGGTTTTGAGAAAGTGCTTGAACCGCTGGTTCGTGATTTAATGACATTAGAAAACCACGGAGTTAATGTACTTTTACCTGGTTCAAAACAAGCATGTAATTTTCGTGGAAGTTTAGTTGCTATGCTTGGCGATAATTTGGGTAGCCACCAAATTGGAGGATTCACCGAAAATTTTAGTTCCTCAAAATTCTTCTGTCGATTTTGTTTTTTTAGTCGCGATTCTTTGAAGGCGTTTGACTTAACCATTGGCGGAGAGCGTTCTCCTTCCAATTACAAACAATGTATTGAAGATAATTTTATAAGTCCATTTTCCAATAAAGGGGTATTGACAGACTCTTGTCTTAACAAGTTAAAGTATTTTCACGTTTGTAATCCTGGTCTTCCCCCATGCATATCGCACGATTTATTCGAAGGTATAATTCCATATGATTTGATGGAGGTATGTAAATATTTTTGCAATAAAAATGTAATCTCAATAGATTATTTAAATATGTGTTTTACGTCTATACGCAAAAAATTTAAGCTATCGCTTTCTTTTCCAAAAGTTGAGCTTCATATGAACAAAATTCCTGGAAAAGCCGACGAAATTCGTAATTTCCTTATATTATTTCCTTTACTGTTTCTTGACCACTTTCCAAATTATGATGATCCTGTTTGGTTATTTCTTAGCGCTATGATAGAAATGTGCCGCTTAATATGCAGCCCTGAAATTCATCACGATCAAATAATGTTACTTTCACATTATATAAATGTTTATATGGAGTATTGAAAAGGATGCTTTCCAAATCTAAAACTGCGACCAAAACATCACTTTATTTGCCACTATCCTGAACTTATTAAAAAATTTGGACCGTTGAAACATTTGTGGACAATGAGATTTGAACAAAAGCATCAGTATTTCAAAAAAATATCTAGGTTGGCAAGAAACTTTAAAAATATTACCTTAACACTTTCGGAAAACCATCAAAAAATGCAGGCTAATCGTTATGAGGATATGTTTAGACTTCAAATCATATGTGATAATGCCGAGTATTTTTCTAAAAATATGTTTAATTTTAGCTTACCGGATGATTTTTTACTTGTTACTAAGAAGATTACGTATCTTAACACTGAATTTAAAGAAAATGAATTTATTGTTATAAATTGTGATGAAAAAGGAGATATTGAAGTCCTTAAAATTCGATTTATATTTGTCAGCAAATTTTACGACAAAGCGATTTTTTATGGTTCTACGATAAAAATGTGGTACAATTATAAGTCAATCTTGTTTGAAAACTGTAATAAACATAAATCATACAAGTTGGTTTTTCTTGAAAATATTTTAGTAAGAAAACCAGTAAAGCTGTTTTCTACAAAAAATAACTATTATCTTTCTTTATTTTCAACATTTGTTGATAAAACTTTGTATTCATAATATTTTTACCGCAAAATAATGATGAACTTACTGTAGGTATTATATAAACAAATGCCTATTGTAATTTATTGTAAAGCATAAACAAATATTATTTGTAAACTATTTTGTATTATTGTTAGATATAAGACTTAACTAATATTATTTAAGTACATTAAAAACCACTAAACACACGAAGCCAATATGAATGAATACCCATGCAAAGTTTGGAGTGCCGATAGGCAAATCAAGAAAACGTTTATGTGTTCCGCATTATTAGAATCCGTAACTAAAGAAGGTAACTTATACAATCTGCAATGTTGGAAACAGTGATTATTTAAAAATTATTCGTTTATTTACAGCTAATAATTTAGGACTATGTGGATCTAAACTAGTTCTAGAGTGTGACGGTTCAGAGATTTGCAGTGATGCTGTACTGGAGTTCTACATCAAATCAAACAGCATCTTTATATTGTTGGATAAAGAGGAATGGACCGAGAGAACCAGCTTAACAACCACCGTTAACTCATTAGCAACATCTGGAGAATTATCTGAAAATACGCTGATTTCCAATTTCAATGATTTGATTCCCAATTTTGAAAGTTCCGCAATTGAAAATTTGCCTCAAAGAACATCGACAGAACAAGAATCAAATATATTAAATAACATGCCATCAACCAGTAATCTATTTTTTATGGAAATTCCTTCATGCTCACCTTCAAGCACGGATGTTGATTCGGATACAGCATTTACAACTACCAGCGGACCTTTGACATCAAGCTCAGAGTCTAATAATACAGTTAGGACTCTTTTTACCAGTTTCACAATTCCATGGCATAAAGTTCCGTCCGATATTAGTGAAATCTTAAATGGTGGAAGGAAATTGGGAAATCGATTAAATGCTTTCGCCAATTTAATAGTTGATGAATTGAGGATATTTTCACAGTATATACCAATGGGTATTTTGAGAATGGTTGCTCAACAAGCTACTACTAAGTTTCCGGATTCGTTCCTGGAAAAAGATAATCAGGGAAATATTATATCGACTTACACTGTGCCTCTCCTAACAATTATGAGAAACAGAAATAATTTTTTAAATCGAGTGCCTAATACCAAACGGTCAGAGCTTGCTCCCGTCATACCCTTTAAACAGCGACGTCGTTCAAACTTATTTGCAAAAACTTGTTCGAACTGGCAGCCAACAGAATTGTCAAATAACGAAGCAAAATCGGCTGAATACAAACAGCAGGTTTTAATTGAAATGTATGGAAGGCGACACACTTCAGAAGAACAAGACATTATAATGACCTATATGAAGGATTGTTTTTCATTACTAAGAAAGTTTCTTAATACAATGGAACCTTGTCCATCCATGCAGGACATAAAAACAAAATGGCCTTTCATTTTTGAAAAACAATGTTTAAATCAGCACTTTTCAGTGCTTATGGGAGTAAACCCCTGCGTATTTTCAACAAACTTTATGAGCAGCAAAGAGAAGATGATCGATTTTTTTAGAAATTCAAAAAATAAAAAGGTTTTGGAAGCCCTTAAAACGCAAAATGAAAAGGGAATAATAAATGCTATAACAGCATTTTTTGGAGAAGACTCGTCATTCTTATTCAAGGAATTTGAGGTTTGTTTCTTTTGTTTGCAATATTTATCTAATTCAATAATTTGGCGTTCATTAACATAAATAATAAGCCCATTCTATATTTTTCTAATTTCCAGTTTGGCACAAAGATGGACGATGTTATAAAACAAATTCCAACAAATACACCATTTATAGCATTTATCAGTAAGTTATATTATTTTATAATGAATTTAACAGTAACTTCTCTTTAGATTTCCCGTTAGAAATGGTAGTGGGCTGTTGCTCTACTATGCTTTAGGCTTGTGTAGTTCACGAACGAACTAGTAAAATGAACTAGAACTAAGTTCACACACTTAGTTCGCTAGTTAATTTAGTTCGCGGTTATTATTTTCAATGGGTTTTACCAATAATCATTTTAACCTTCAAATTATTATATTAAATTGTATTTTGACGGTCACCAGAGATAATTTTATATGGAAATTTTCGTGACTTCATAAAATTTAGGTTGGACACAAAAAATGATTATTAGTAACGCGCAATGATTTTCATACAAACGAAGCCAATCATGTCATGAGAGAACAGCTCAGGACCCCAATTCTCAAATTCCGCATAACGTAACTCGTATACGAGCAAATCCGCCTGAAATTTTCGCATACCAAAAATATTGGTACTCTCAGAGTTGTGCGACGTTTTTTTCCACCTCTTGGAAAATATTATTCACCTCTCGCATGAGGTAGAATTTTACTTCAAAATTACTACTTTATTACTTCTTCACAATAAATACACACAGAAATTAAAGAAATCAAATTGTCAACCTCACAATTCCGTATGCGAGAAGCAAATCCGCATAGAAAAGGCAGACTAGTAATATTCGAAGAGAAATTCTCGTATGCGGATTTTGAGAATTCCAAATTTAAGTCGCTCGCATGAAAATGGAGATTTCGACAATTAAACGTATGTGAGATTTTTCGAGAATTGGGGTCCAGATCACTCATTTATCTTTTTTTATATTTTCCAAATTTTGTTTGTGTATTTTTTGTGATTTTTACTGTTTTGAACTAAACTGAACTAAAATGAGCGAACTAGGTCATTAGCGTGATTTGAACTAAATTGATCGATCACTCCAATGAACTAAATTGCCCACTTCTACTATGTTTCAGTATTTGATTTGATTTTTGAACATTAATATTATTTTCAGATTTAAATACTACAGAAATTGATGCTGCGGCAGAAGGCATAGACGTTGCCTACATTTTCATTGAAAAATCCTTGGTTGCCCGATTTCCCAAAGCAGACATCGATTTTCTGGATCTTGTGGTGCAAATTATTAATTATTATTACGCGTTTAATATTATGTACCCCACGCATCTGTCGCAAACGATGGAGTTCCTGGTGCGCTTTTGCTACAGGCACTATCCTATCCTAACTCTACGCGTGGCTCTAAAAAACATGTTAATAACATGCAACGCGTGAACACGCTCATATCTAAAATTATTGGAAGCTAAAATAAATAATAAGAACAGATATCTTTTAACGCTATGAATTTAACATTTTTTTTAAGTACATATTTAACTTTTTTTGAAAACGAATAATTTAGATATAATAAAAATATCTTATCATTTTTGTATTGTTTTATTTCGTTTAGACAGGTTCACTGCAGTGGCGGGTATCATCAAGGCCGATGATAATACTTTTACTTGTTTTTACATTTTTTTGTATAGACTTTTTAACGATGTACAACTTTGTTTAATTGTACACATTAAATATTGAATTTAAGCAAAATTACATAAAAAAAAGTCTAATTTTAAGCTTCTTCATACACAATTTTGTTGGAGCTTACACATTATATGTTGAATTTTGCTACAAATTTAAACATAAAAGATTTGAATTTACACATTTTATGTTGATCTTTAAACATTTCTTTCGAAAATTCTGTTGAATTTTAGACATTAATTATGTAGATGTACACTTAATTTGAACATTTTAAGTGTAGAAATACGCATTTATATTGAAACTCGATACCAAACTTAAGCAAAAGTACACCAAAAAAGTCTAATTTTGAGCGTCTTCATACACAATTTTGTTGGATTTTACACATTGTATGTCGAATTTTGCTACAAATTTAAACATAAAAGGTTTAAATTTACACA
Organism: Cheilosia soror; assembly: GCA_949372485.1. Classification (NCBI taxonomy): domain Eukaryota; kingdom Metazoa; phylum Arthropoda; class Insecta; order Diptera; family Syrphidae; genus Cheilosia; species Cheilosia soror. The sequence continues at coordinate 60,689,963 of OX443563.1, read as the reverse complement.
TTTTATGTTGATTTATAAGCATTTCTTTCTAAAATTCTGTTGGATTTTAAACATTAATTATGTAGATGTACATTTAATTTGAGCATCTTAAGTGTAGAAATACGCATTTATATTTAAAATATGTGTTTAAATTTACACAACAAAGATGTAAGATTTACGCATAAAATATTTAAAATTGATACGTGCGTAAAAATACTGCAATTAAGGTAGGCAAGTAGATTCCTCGCTTAATGATAGTAAAATTACACGATTTTTTTTTAGAGTGTGTACTTTAAATGTCGAATATAATTGCATGTCAGCAGGAATTAACTGATCTGAACTTAAAGTCGATTTTTATTTATTATAGGTTTCGATAATAATTATTTGCGATGCCATTGGCAACTCGTACTTCCATAGGTAGTTTGACAATATACATTTTGACACAATTCTATTATATTGGCAAAATAGTTACTAATACTAGTATGTATAGATTATCTACCTTTTAATGGATGATATAAAAATGTTCAGAGGTTGAAAATGTAGTTACGTACCTACGTCGTACATAATAATGAACAGAGGTAGTTGCTAACGTAGCGTACTATTAAAAATCATGAGAAGTTTGGCCGAACAATAACCACTGCTGATATTAATTTGTGGAATCGGCTAATACATACCAAAATAATAACCTTATGAGGAAACACAATTTATTGCTTAAGGCGCCACAGCTGTAAGCCATAGAGGCAGCTTCAGAACAGGTGAGGAGGGCGTGGCATGCTCGCTGTTTTCAATAACATAAATTTAGACGGGAAGAGCATTTTTCTCATTGCTTTAAAGGCAAGAGGATTTGACACGTTATCATTTTTTTTTTTTTAATTAAATTGTAATTTTAATAAAAAAGTACCAGCATGAATTTGTCATCTAAAACAATTTTCTCAAGTTTTAGCCTTTTTTAATTCCTGTTAACGTTAATTCCTCTTGAAATACCTAGAAAGTGATATAAACTCCTTGTTTTCAACTGATAAAGGAGGATTTGGCACTGTATCAAAACCTTCTTTTAGTTGACTTAATTAAAATATAATGTTGCTCAGGAATATCTGGCTTATATTACAGTTTAAAAAATAAATGATTTTGTAGTACATTTTACTGAAAATGATTAAAATGACTGAAATTACAGTTAGTTCATTAAACACAATAATTATATTATGTACATGGACTCCAAAACGATAAATTCGTATAAATCAGAGTAATGATCAAATCAATCGTAACTATAATTGTTTTTTTTATAATTAAAGTGCCACGATGTGTCTTAGTGTTTGAGAAAAGTGTAACGTGAATTCTTGCTGCATGTCAAATCATTCTACCTTGACTCTATACTTCCGATGAATTTCTCGCAAAATAAAATGTTTTGGCCATCGGACACCAGGCACAATGTGTAATTTCTAAAAAAAAGGTATTTGAAGTCTTTGCGCATGGAACCACAGGCCTTACCATGGAAGTCGGTTCAGGTGAGACAGGTAGATCTTAAGGTTGGTTGAAAAAAGTAGGGTATAGATTACACCCGATATCTCTTCTCTTTTGCACTCAATAAAAATCGACATGTCTCGCTCGAAAATAATTTCATGGTACGGCCTGTGTGTCCACGTCTTTTGGCTTTCTAATTTGCATTTAAGTCATATTTTTCCAATACTCTAAATTCAATATTTCGTAATCAACTATCTATTATAAATATTGTATATGTAATTATATAATTTTTTTTTTTTTTTTTCACATTGATTTAAAAATAGTTTTACACTAAATTAGGTACAATGTATCCTACAAGTTGTGAAAGAATTAATCTTATTACTTACCTACTTACTTAGATGGCGCTACAGTCCAGGTGGACTTGAGCTTCAACTAAAACTCTTCTCCAATTAGCTGGATCTTTGGCTAATTGCCTCCAGTTTCGCACTCCAAGTTGGTTTAAGATCCCATTCCACTTCTGCCCGCCACCTAAGGCGACATCTTCCTCTACTGCGTTGTTCCTCCCGGGTTGTAATATCGAAGACTCTTCGGGCTCTCCATTTACTCTGTATGTCAAATGGTACGTAGGTACTTTTGTGACTAGGTCGATGTACAGCTCATATAGTTCTCTGATCTCCTCCTCCAAAGCTTCAAAAAATACTCGAAGAATTTTGCGTTCGAAAGACAAAAAAGATCTTCATCCGCCTTTGTTAACGGCAATGCTTCTGCGCCATAGAACAGAACTGGGAAGATGAGGGTATTTCTACTAGAGTCTCCTTAGTGTTTCTTGACAAGCCCTTACTATTCATCTGCCTTCTTAGGCCAAGGAAACAGCGGTTGGCAAGTGTAACTCTTCGTTTGATAGCTGCTGTGGTGTCATTACTAGAGTTTAAAGCGGGACCGAGGTAATCCTGATGTTTTTTTTTCAGGATCTGCCTTAGTGTGAATATTTGGTCGGTTGTGGACTTACCGGGCCTAAAACCACAATGATATGAACTTATCAATTCGTTGACGATATAAAGGGTTAAAAAATCTTTATTTCTAAACAGTTTGACCTGACTGATTAGTGATCAATGTCTACCTCTGCTGGGTTCCCGGACATAGTGACATTGATGGAAATGAAAAAGCAGACGAGCTAGCAAGAACTGGGTCGGAGCTTGATGCAGTAAATATCATTGCATCAATAGACATCTCAATTAGTGTAGCAAAAAGAAATATTGACCAAAAATCGAGGGAAAAAATTAACACCACCTGGTCTAACAGACACGACTGTGTTATATCCCGTAGCCTTTGGCCAAAAATCGACGAAAAAAGAACAAGGTGTATTCTGAAAATGAATAAAGATATTCGAATCTTAACAGGTGTACTGACAGGCAACTGTACCATTGGTACCATGGCCACAAGACTGGGCATTAACTCACCAGACTACTGCAGGAGCTGTCAAGACATAGAAGAAACGGAGACCATCAAGCACCTGCTCTGCGAATGCCCAAACTTCCAAACCAGTCGACTCCGATACATGGGAGACAGACTTTTCGGAGACCTAGAGGACTTAGTGCAGGTACCACTGACGAATACAATCAAGTTTGTTAAAAGTACGGGATGGTTCACTTAGTAGTCCAACCCCGCCAAGGAACAACTCCAAGAAACCAGGTAAAGTGTTTATGCATGTTTTTTGTGTTGTCCAATAAAATTAAAATTTTTATCCACGACCAAAAACCAAGGGATCAGAATAGACCAAAAGGCCCCCGTGGTAGCACAGCATTCTTAAAGCTGTGTACTTCCCTCATACCTAACCTAACCTAACCTAGCCCAAACTGTAAGAGCTAAGAGCCTAATATTTTAATACAAATTTCCTTTGATGGCCAAAAGGAGCACTTAGAACTCGTTTAGGGGAAATTTGAATTCCAAAAGGGGGAAGGGGCGGGTCAAAGTTTTCGTATTTTTCATGCGATCGATTTAAAAACATTTTTGTGTATGTACTCTCAAAAAAAAAAAACAGTTTGCCTTATTTTGGAAATTTTGCGTTGGGCTGGAGTTATTAGCACGGAAAGGGGGACTCAATTTGTATATGGGGAACATTTTTCTGCATCCAATAGAGCCCCGCAAAGCACCGGAAAAGACCGCGGCTAACTATAGTGATAACTGAGTGCTTTCATATTTGCAAGGAAATGGCGAAATAAAAAACACTGCCAATTTTAAAAACACTGTTTCTTAAACGAAGATAAAGAAAAACGCAAAATGAGCTAAAATGAAGCAAATTTTCTCTTTCCCATGACTCTTTCGATTTTTAAAAACGAAAGCAATTTTTTTTTTCTTTTTTTTTACAGAATCCCAACCCAGTGTTATTAAGCTATTTTTGGTTAAAAAATCAAGTTCCGTATAAGAACTGCTTAATGTTCAAAATGTTGTTTAAAATGATTGTTAACCTTTTCACCATTATACTTGGCCATACTGCTCATGAAACGCAAAATCCGAAGTCCCTTATTCCAGACTTGTTCTATACTCGCTTGGGTTTGGGTACAAGAAATTTATGGTTTAAATAATTTGACATGCAAAACACGTCTCACGTCTAAAAAGTGGTACCATACCTACATAGTTTATTTGGTTATTTATTTTCGATCTTGATTCTAACCCATCAATAATTCATAGCCTTAATTAATAACGCCCATTTATTGTGCACGAAACCTAAACTCAAACAGACATCCTTAAAGACTGACGTTCCTTTAATAAACGCATGCCGCCTGTCGCACAAAATCCTTAATATCAGGCGCGGATATTCGCAGATTAGTTTGTAGTGTGATATTAAAATTAGCAAAACGCTCTTAGATACCCAAAAGAAAAAAAAATCACCATCCATACCCGAAGGTGTTAAGTCGGCACTCGTGTGGTCAAACGTTTCATGTTATCTGCCAGTAATAATAGCCCCAACCTAAAGCACTTCTGCTAATAGGCTATAATTTAGCACGGTTTTAGGATTGATTTATGCAACAGTCATCGAAACCGAAAGATACGGGAATGTAATCCTTTCGGTAGGCCATATCGCACAGAGCTATCGAGGAGCGTTGGGCTCTTGTTTTTCTTTAAAAAAAACTTGTTTATTTTTATTTCCTCTCACATGTTGAATTTTTTTTATCGCAATATCCTGGGAAAATCGAACGAAAGTGTAGTTGGGTTGAACTAGTTCTTTTTGTTATAAATTGGAATAATTTCCCTTTTCAAATGTTTTATAGGCACAAAGGAATTGGGACAATGCATTATTGTCCCGACCTGTCACAACAATAATAAACAAAGCAGTTGTGCACACTGCACAGTGAATGGGATTCAACTCTGTCGAAATCAATGTCAAAGGGAATAATAGTAAAAGGGAGAAAGTTCTACAACATCAGCTAGTGTGCGCCTAATCCTTTTCCCTGTAGCTATTTCATTGTTTGTTTCGGTGGATACAACGAGGTTGACAAGACAATTACATCCTACACCGATTTCATGCTGAGATTAATTTGGAACAACTTTATCAAATGGAGGATATGATGGGGACAATGCTTCACAGGTGATTTATCACTTCAAGTAGATGACAACCAGAGAATAGAAAAGTAAGTAGGAGTACAAAGCGTGACCATTCTAGAAATAGCCTTGCTAGCAACCTGTGAGGTTTGTTTAGATTTGGAAAACTCATTCCAAGAACATTCATAGATATGTGCAATGAAATCATTCATAATAGCTAGGAAACAAAAAATTTATTTAAGTATCATCTTAAATTCATGAAAAGGAATGTCCGATGGCGCTGCAATGTAGTATGCACAGTCTGATGGGGTGGACCTGTGCTTCAATAATAATATGCCAGTTACTGCGGTCTTTGGATAATTGCTTGCAGATGCGCATTCCAAGTTGACTTATTAGGTCCACTTCTACTTGTGCTGACCACCTAAGGAGAGATCCTCTATTGCGTTGTCAATTTGGCTTGGAGTCGAAGACTCTACATGTTATAGCAGTCTTAGACGACTGATTCGCACTTTTCTGATCAGATCGATGACACTGTACAGTGCGTAGAAATCAGTGGTAGGTCTCCTTCTTCAAATCCGGTCAACATTTTAGGCGGGATTAAAAATCACCCGAAGAATCTTTCTCTCGAACATATAGGTACCGAGGATAAGTTCATCATAAGCCTTCGCCATAATTCCATCAAATAAGAGTTGGGTGGCAAGAGACTTCCACATAGGGTTTTCTTATAGCATTTCGTGACAACTAATTATTACGTCAAAGAACAGCGATTGGCAGGTGCAATTCTTCTATGTCAGAGTTAACAGCTGCGGCGCCGAGGTAGACAAAGTCCCTATTACTTCTTCGCAGCTATAGCTCTGTATTATTGACGTCGTCCATCCGATTCGTCGATATTTTGTGCCTTTGTGCTGAGAGGATAAACTTGGTTTTGCCATTGCTCCACTAAAACAATTTTTGCCGCTTCAGATTAAATATTTAAAAAGTCTCTGTGAGATTGCTTCTGACCTTAATGGAGTAGCGAGTGTTCTCCATAGTCCTTCTGCAAAACCAGAGTGTTTGGCAGGGATGCTAATGCTACATGTGGCCCTATATAACTTGGCTCATAAATGATTTCCTATGCTGATTTGAAGTCGATGAAAAGATGATGAGCGTGAATATTTGGCTAAAATTTGACAGATAGGAGTCAATCAGTTCATTGATAAGTAGTTTCAGGCGTTTACACAGTACGGACACACACAATAACTTGCATTCGATATAAAGAAAGCTGAAACCACAGGGTCTTCCTGTAGATCGAACAAGCATCATGGTGAGGTTTACATTCTTCCGACCGAATCTTAGAACGTTTAAATGTTTATGTATATATGCGCACTCCACCAAATCGTATCCCGCTGCCTCAAATAGCTCGAGACCGTATGCTCCAGCAGTCTAGATGTTGCTTTCCCCACTACACTTTGGTCAAGAGGGCGGAAATTTTGACTTTAATCGTCAAGATTGAATGGTTCATTCAGCTTGACAGCGGAATTTTGGTCATCTTCGCCATTTTCCATAGCTTTAACATCGACTGTGACTCTAGTAATAGCTGTCCTTGCCTATATCTGCATACTGCACAGGTCTCTGTTCAGACCTTGTTGCCTTGACACATTCTTTATACATTATGGCAAAGATCCAGAACACTGCTGCTGATATGGGACCTGCTCTCTATTAATGATGCATGTGCTTGCTGGCAAAGGATCCTCTTCATCAAAGCAATGATTTTGTGAAAATCTACATCTCTGGTGGCCTCTTGGCATCGATACCATATTGGTCTTCAGCTTCAGCACTTGATTTCATCGTTCAATGCTAAATCTTCTCACAACATTTCTTCATTTTTGTATTGAATGACGTTTCAAATATCTGCATATAAATTATACCTACGATAGCCGCTGTGAATGACACAAACAGCTGTGATCAGTAGTAGCTTTCCCACGATGCAAGCCTGGGACAATTACATTACTTACTATCATCACGCACGGAATTGGATAGTAATATAGCCATTCAAACGTGAAGCAACTATGGAACTCAACATTTAAGAAAAAGTATTGCACCTGATGTTGGACATAAAACTAACAAAAGTGACATGCATGACGTATTGCATCGATTGCATGCATAGGTAATAGTACTCGTACACTTAATTTAGACAGTTTAACGCCTCCTAGCGACGAGCCATTCCATTTATTATTTATACGATACGCTCATTAGTTTCATCACCAATTACACCGAAAGAAAAAACATTGGTTGAATCAAAAATGTTTCGTTGTTAGCTAACAATGGGCTTAAAATTGTCAAATCAAATACGTATGTGATTAAATCAAACAACGCTGCATGTTTGAAACAACTACTTTGGCGTTGTTGATTAAAATGCTCGTAAGTATCACAGATATGTTTAGTTTGAACATTTTTGTAGTTGTTTCAAAAATGGTAACATTGTTAGCCTACAATTTAATTGTTGATTTCATTGTTAAACAACAATAAACAGGATGAAATTACAACTTAGGGACTTTACAATTTATTTGACCATAAGTGTTTTTGATTAAACACAAACGTGGTCAATAAATTTAAAATCAACCATATTTCTTATAAATTAAACACATTCGTAGTTGGAGTACAACGATTACAGTGCAATTAAACACAAACATTTTCAAGGTAAAATTTCATTGACTATTATTAAAGTATCATGAACATGTTAAAAGTTTCTACGGACATGTTTTTATAAAAATATTTCTCATTATCACAACCTACATTCTTGCCAAGACGTGTTGTAAAGCGGTCACGTGTAACAATCAGAAACGTTGTTAAAGTATCACACTTCAGTTAAATGTATCACGAAAATGTTGAAATAATAATGCAGCCAAGCATAAACATTGCTAAAGAAACACAAACATTGTAGAACTATCACGAATGTAGTTAATTTACATGTTTTCTTGTTTAAACCAACCACAAACATCGCAGTCGCGACATGCTTAACGGAATTTGTCTTGTCAGTTTGCCTCGTTGGCGTTCGGTCATCTTTTTTCTCGAAAAAATCTTCAGTATTCAGTCAGAAGTGCAAGTACTAGGACATTACGTTACGAGCGAGTGTCAACAGTGTATTTTTCTTTGTAGTGTATAGTGACGTTTTTTGTTTTGTTTTTAGTGCGCTTGTTGGTTGAGGCCGTGGTCTACCCCGGATTGTGAGCGCCATCTAAAGTAAGTTCTTTTCTCGTAAACTTTTACCACTCATAATTTTGAAATTTTCCTTAGATTCGACACCCGGATTTCAATACCCTGAAGTCAACACAGCCAACGGTGCATACGGTACGAGACAACACTGACAATTTATGTAGGTAAATATAATTATTTATAAAATAATAATTGTTCTTCGTTGGGCCCCTGTTTTTGAGCCAACATATTAAAATATTAATTATTTATCACCATTTTGTTAACTAGCCTTAAGTCAAACTGTTATATGAAAGTTCAATAAATACTAATGTAAATGTAATGTAATTTTGCGTAGATTACTATTAGTTTTCAGTTTTTAATAGTATTTTCAGCTGGGTGCGAGTAGAAATAAAATGGTAAAGTAAGTATGGACGTTTTAAAAGAAGCACAAAAACATTGCAATGTTTCCATTGCTGATGAAAAATGGTCATGCTGTGCATTATCAAGCACTATCCAGTGCATGGGCATTGTAAAAGAATCACGAAAAATGTACATGTACAATGTTTTCGTTGTTGATTAACAATGATCATGCTTGATCAATCGCTCCCCTGTGATAAAGTAAGCATGGACGTGTTAAAAGAAACACGACCATTGTACAATTTTGAATTTGTTAATCAACAATGATCGTGCTTAATCAATCGCTTACCGTGCTTGCTTTAATACGAATAACCTAACCTAACCTGGTTATTTAAACACGAAATTGACAATGGCGTGATAGATTTATGCAAAAATACCCGTTATGTTTTTTTATAAAACATTGACAATGTCGCATTTGTTGAAATGACAATGCCCATTGGTTGACGCAAAATCAAATAAGGTTCATGCTTGATTTTACCAACGTTTTTCTTTCGGTGTACATACAGATATACCGAAAAAATATAGACACGCAACCTATCTATGGGAGTCCTAGACAATTTCAAGAGCACGTCACCTATAATGACGAAACATAAAAATTCCACCTCGATTGATCTTAATTATGCAATCTTAAGATTATGGACAAAGCGCACCACGTCCATCTATCTGTAAATTGCCTCCAAACAGGATTTCATTCCCATGAATTAATGGTAGTATAGCCTATACACAACTAGCCACCCAACTAACTAACTACGTCGCACCAAAGGATCCTTTTCGACGTGGGCACCGATTGATGCAATGATTCTGAGAGTCTGCCATCACGCATGCGATTGTTGATGACGGGATGCTTAACTCTGTTTATATTTTAATCCAGAATGCAAAAGTGGTACCACAACTTTACGTGTTGACTGCACAAGAGTTTTCAATTACTCGTTTGCTACATACATAATATAGCGCGCGCGCAACGGCTTCAGTTCCCATTCCAGTGCGAGAAGTCGAGCGGCTTTATTAATTTAGTCCAGTGCAGAACAAAACTGTGACAGGACAGTACTATACGAACAGCATACCTACAAGTGGTTTGGCTATACTTCCAGAACGGGAAACAAATATCAATTAATTATTACTTTTTATATGGGCAGGGGCGGACGCACATGTACGTTGGCCTGGGCAGTCCTATAATAACCCGTAACACTAAAAATTATTTTGTTCTGATTTTGTTGCACCAACTTGGCTTTCATTTAGCAAAATTACTTTTATGTATATTTTTTTGGACGGTTGCTAATGTGAGATGTCGGCTTTGGCCGGCGGCAAATTGATGGGAATTATATTCAATATTGACTCAAATGGATCGATTTGAAGTTGATTGGATGAATCGGGTCACGGAATGCAGACACTTTTGTTAATAGTTATAGTTTTGCATAACAATTTACAATATTAATGGTTATTTGTGCAGTAATTAAAAGTGCGTACATTTTGTGGATAAAAGTTTCTGTGTGGGGATTAAAATGTGATTCAAAATTTAAAATTAAAATTCGCAAGCGATTGACGCTTAATTGAATTTGAATGCAAAGTTGCATAATCTGATAGTTTACTGTCTCATCTCAGTCTTGAATGAGGGCCAGTTTTCTTTTAAAATGTATATTTGTGGACCGCATCCATCGGCGGGCCCTATACGTTGTTTAATTAAATTCTTATTTGTGCCAAGCACAAGGAGGTTTTAGTTTAATTTTTGCTTAGGATGACCAACTCAAAAGTTTTCAGAATAGCTATTATAGTCAGCGCGGAGTAGTTAAGTATCTGAAGTTTTTTTTTGCGATTTTAAAATCAAGTAGGTACCTACGATGCCCTCTTTCGAATCGATTTTAAATACAATTTTTAAATTTGTATAGCTTATTTTCAGTGACAATAATTATTGAAGTGTTTTTGTTTTAGGCAGACCCAGCTGCATTAATCAGTGCTGCTAAAGAGGTAGGTACATTAATGCAATCTTGGCCTGTAAGCTACAATAAAACAATATCGAGGTCTATAAGACAACGCAAGAAGTACTGGGCATAATGATGGATTTAGCGGAAACGAAAAAACCAGGTGAAAAAGAACCGCTAAGTTCGTTGCACAATGGGTTGATATTGTTGGTCAATGAGCAGACCAAACCTTATCATCAACTAAGCAACTGATCAGTCCTTAAGAACAACAGATGAAGATCCCTGACCGTACATACTTCTTTGATTAATTAGAACATTTTTAAAAAGTACCTATAGAGCTAAGAATTCTCCTAGGATTTATGCAAAGGTATGGTTAGCCTTAGTTTGTGGGCGCAGAAACGCAGTGGTTTGTGTGCTGGGCTACTGTGCGAGGGATCCCAGGTTCCATTCCCGGAAAAACACAAATTACATTTTAAGGTTTTTTCTATTGCACCACTTTCGCGAACATCTAACAAAGCATGACATCAATTAAGCCTTTCGGACTCGGCATAAAATTGTAAGCCCCTTTCATTTCGTCTCAAAAAAAAAAATAAATAGAAACTCACACGAAGGAATGGTTGTGGTCTACCCGCCTATTGCGCCACCTATTTATTTATTTTTCTGTTTAGCCTTGAATGGAGGGTTTTTTTTTAGAGAATAGGTAACACTATATTCTGGCCAATAAGCAGCTTTAAGAATTAAGAGAACAATGGACATAGAACACTTATTTTCTCGAATAGGAGTTCAATTCTCATTCAACCGCCAATAAGTGCAGTCGTATTTTCTTTCGTCTCCAACTTAAACCCGATTTCCGCCACCTAAGCACTATCCAAAGTATTGGCCCATTTTTTTCTGTTTTTTTTTTCTTTGCCGACGCGCTCTATCTCTTACTGACTCATTAATTTTGTTTATTACGTGACCTTCGTGCCGTTTAATTAAATTGTTGCAATGTCTTGTGGAATCGCTAATTGCATAATCAACGATAGCAATGCCGATTGGATTGCTTGTAAGGGCATCTGTGGAAAATCATTCCACGCCATATGTGTTGGTTTAAATAAAAGAAACACTATGTTCATCAAAGATTTTTCCCATAATCTCCATTTCTTTTGTGATGAGTGCAAAAATATATCGCTCTCACACATGCTCCTAGCGATAAAATGCATCGGTGATTCAAATGGCAATAATCAAAAAAACCTAATTAAAAAAATTACGGAGAAACTATCCAGTACAGAGTGTAGTGTTAGATGTGTCGAAGACTTAGACAGTTGTAGACACTGCTCATCAAATATCGTCTCCCAAACAGCCCCACCCGATGCTCGAAGTTATTTTCGATAAAATCAATGATGTCGGAGACGAGCTTACCGCAGCACGTTCAAACATTTGCGTTATCGAGGATAGCATTAAGATATTATGCAGCATGATCAATGATATACCAACCCATGCCCCCCAGCTTCATGCAAATGTCCAGTACAACACATCATTATTAGCTGAACTACTGCACACGCAACCCGAATCACGCTCACCACCACCTGCTCGTCTGTAAGTGGACGGACAAGCCCTCTAATAATAATAAGAAACCTATTCTTCGTCAGACTTCTCTTGCATAATTTTGTTGCGGTCGGTTCTCCGGATATTTTGGAAAGCACGCTCGCCGTTGGTCCCATTTTCTGCCCATAATTCTACCTTGCTCCAGGAACCATAGATTTTGGTGATATCGATAACGCGAACCCTAACCTCTACTCATACCGTATCTCGATGGTTGGTCGTTCCCATTTTGCCTAACAGAAACCGGGCCAACCAAAACGCAAGTAACGGAATACAACTGTTGACCAAAATACCTCCTTTACAACCCTTTCACCACTATGTAACATCTCCCATGGTATGTGCAGGATCGAGACACTACCCTTTTGTTGAAATTTATATCTATTTGGGTACTGCCTAAAGGTACATTATATGAAAACCTTTCTACAAGTAGTACCACTATCCTGGTTTGGCACCAAATTTGATACGTCTTTGCTTTCCGACATATTAAACGGGCTTCGCGTGCATAACTAACACAAATAAATGTTGAATATTGTTCTCTTTCAAACAGACAAACACTACCTGTCTTCTGGTTAAGTCCTTATTCAATTTACGCAAAGACTCCTACCCCATTGAACACCTAAGTACGTACTTAACTTCAACAAAGAATGTATCAATTGAAGTGTACACTCATAGGGTAACCAAATCAAACATGAACGTAACGCCAAAAGATTATTATTAGGTCCTTTTTTTTCGAATTGTTATAGCTTGTTAGGCAAAGACCCAATATAATACTAAACAAAAGATAACCCACATATGCATACAGATCCCAATGACTTGCTTACATAGGACCATCATCATCGTAATCGAACGGAATCCTTTTCTTTTACCTCCACCCTCTGTCGGGATCGGACAATCGACTTTTATTTCGCCTCCATGATTTAACATAATCATTTCGGTTCTGTGACCAATCCACTTAAGAACTCGCTCCGAACAATATTTGCATTTGTAGTGGACCTCTATGGTCCGCACCGACAAAGGGTTACGTGGATCGATTATTCAAATTGTTCTACACAGCCAACGATTGTAAATAAATAAGGATGCGCATCCAGGTGCTGGTACAGTGCTGCTTGGGTCTCACCTTCTATTTCACACAGCTTCCAGCTTTGCTCGATTGAGGAGAGGATGGGTAAACAATTTGTTGCGGTTGCGCTACCATTCCATCTCAACCGATCAGTATAAATGTGCACGTACTGGGTAATGGTGGTGCGTTATGATCCTTAAGAGTGCGAGAGATCAGAGATCAAGTGCCATGTTTACCATTGTGAAGCCGGCACGGATGCCTCACTGCTGCTGTTATTATCGGCCACAGTGGTCATCCTTCATTCCGCGCCAGCGGCTGATTACTGCTCGTGATTTATTGGGGCGGTGATCCGCCCCTACAATTTTTGCGTTGCTCTTTGGTTTCGCCGTTTTATTTTTTCACCATGAGTGCGAGCGCAGTTAGGGTCTCCCAAAGTCTGGAATAATTCCTAATCTGATGCTGTTTTGATTTCCCATTAACTATGACTTCAATTTCCTCTTTGTCGCATACGATGTCGGAGTCGGACGTGCCATCTCAAAAGTGCAAAATCTTTTGCATAGACAGCGACGAACGTGTGCCAATGAAACGGACTAGCAAAATAAAAAGAATAAAACAGGGAAGTTAAAGAAAAGACTGGGAACAGGCAAGAAAAAAAAATTAAAAAGAAGAACTCTTAATAAAATCGATACGTACACCTGGTTGGTGCTGGTGGAGCTCTATTAATAGTCGACCCGCATGCATGACCATGCGTCGTGTGCCACACAGAACAAATAATGGCAGAGGAACCTGGGCATCTGAAGGTTGTACGCGTATGAGTACGGCAGACAATGTCTTTGAATGTGAGCAGACACCATCGGCCATCGGACCATCTTCCAGTTCCAACTTTAACCGGCAGCAGGTTAAACAGGCGCTCCCGCCTGGCATAGAAACCCGATGACGAGACAAAATAAAAGCCGGTGTGGCGCATGTTATGAGTGTGCGGCCGACACAGTGTTTGCATTTATTACCAATGCCCGCATTAGAAGGAAGGCGACGACTTCTGGTGGACTCAAGCTGATAGTTGCGTTTTAGGTTTGGATTTTTGTTAGTTTTATATTTGGACATCAAGTATGGGATATATGGGTTTGAAATGGAAAGTAATGAGACATGTGGTCTGTTTGGTGAACAATTTACAATGGGGTTACATGTGGTTAGATGCAATACTTCTATTTGATTTGGAAAAAATAGACAACTAGAACCAAGCGCCATGCGTGTTAATGGTTTTATAAGGTGCTAATAGAAATGAACAAATGGACGCGGCAATGAATATTCCTCGAGTAAGGTATCTACTTCCATTGTTAATCAGGGGAAGACTCTCAGTCTAAAGGCTTTAGCAAGGTCCGAATGTGAAAGCATGCAATACAAAACTTGTGTAAGCTAAGGTATAGTCGTCAGAGATCGGAAATTTCTGCTATTCATCCAAACACGTATATGGATTTTATAAAATTCAACGCCTTTCAGATTTCTGTTCGTCTATCGTCTTCCCCTTGTCGCAAAATGAAATTCGTAATATTGATTTTTTTTTAATTTTTTTTTTAAGATATATATCTGTTCTATGTTTTACCAAAATTTGAGAAATTTATGTCAGAGAATTTTCGAGATACATCGCATCAAAGTTGCCCTTTTTTTAGTTTTAGATTTCATGTATTTTCTTGCAATAACTCTTTGACAAGAAAAACTTAATTTCTTTAATGAATAATAGATATCTATCTTCAGCTTCCAAAAAAAAAGACCAAAAAAAAATATAAGGGTTAGTACCAAGCGCCCTAAAATTAATACTTTACTGTTCTTTCCCTTGAGCTAAAGTTTTAGCTACACTAAGCTACGTCTAGTGGTTACATTTATTCGAAAGTTACAGTATTAAGCTAACTGTTTTTGAAAGAATTGGAGCCCCTTTGATCCCACTTTGAACGTAGTGCATAAATTAGTCTCGCTGGTTTAGACTAAAAAAAACACGGTTTTGACTTTGGTAATGTTACAAAAGTAAGAATTTCTTTTTCAATAATAATTGGAAAGAACTCAACCAGGACTTTGATTTAAGAAGAAATATAGGGCTTTCTTTTAAATGCAAAATAAAATTTATCCGTTGAGGGACGGCTGAGATATTCAATTTTTAGATAAACCTCATTTTTCCTACCTCCTGGAAATTTGGTGTAAGAATACATTGTTTTATGGTGTTACTAGCTAAACCCCCGCCAGCTTCGCCAGGCCTTTTGTTGCTTTTTTAATTTTTTTAAATTCATTTTCGGGCGACAATGTTTTAATTTTTTTTTGAATTGGGGGTGCCACGCCCTTTTATCCAACTTTGACAAATCTTCACAGGAGAACTCCACGGCCAATACCTAAGATTATCTGTAAGTTTGAGCTCAATCGATTCTGTGGGTTTTGAGATATAAGATTTTGAATGTTTTTTTTGTATGGGCGGTGCCACGCCCCTTTGTCCGATTTTGAATTTGTTTAGCCTATCACTCAATCACCGTAATTACTGACATTTACAAAAAAAAAATCAACGAAATCGGTTTTTTCCACTTTGTTTTATATATATAAAAATTTAAAAAATTGTTAGTACTTAACAAAATGTATACCTAAATATTTTTTTTAATGGGATGATCTCAGAAAATTTGTATGAAAAGGAGGAAAAAGTGATGAAAAGGGCGCGATTTAGAAAAGAGAGGTGCTATTTATAGTAATTTTTAGCAATTTTCAAAAAATCATAAAAAATATTAGCGAAGAGATTTTTGAAAAAAAATTGTTTGCAGTCATTATTAGAATTGTTTGAAGAAACCTTTTGCATCAACAATTTTTTTTTAAGACAGTGGGAAAAAGTCAAAAAAGTTGACTTTTACAAAAATTGAGTACTTAATGGGTTAAGGAAAGTTTTGTATCATTTAAACGGAATTTAAATGACATTTCCATTGATGCCAAAATTTACATCAAGTAAGTTCAAATTATGAGTAGAATTAACTTAACTTTATGCCGACCAGTGTATTTATTTATTTATGTATTTATTTTATATTTTTGATATATGCTTGTATTATTATGTATGTATTTAACTATTTCGCTTAAAAATATAGCAAAAAAAATAAACAAATGAAAAAAAAAACTTTTTTATTACAAGACAATAAACCCTATAATTCCGAAAAAATGCAATAACTTGTCTTTCGTTAATTTTTTTTAACCAAATTTTGTTCAAATATGTGTTTGCCCCCTTCCAAATAAGTGTGCATTGCTCTAAGTTTATTAGTTCAGATTTTATAGATTTTTTTCGGCTCCCCTATACAAAGGGCCCCACTGTGCGCCGGCCGCTTACAGCTTGAAAAATTATGACAGTCATTGTCTGTATGCTTTTTTCCGAACGAAGCGGCGAATGCTGTCCCTCGTTATTCTGCATACAACTTGACGATTTTAGCAGTTTTAGGCGCTCACAGGTCACATAATTACGGCGGACAGGATCTTGTATGCGATTTTAAGGAGACTGATGCATATGGTGCAGGGAAATAAGTCCCCGGGAACTAAGTCCACTGTGGGACTTAGACCTAGTGGGAAATCAAACCGCTTTCGTGAACTGGACTTAGTTACCGCATGTAAGGTGGGAACTAAGTCCACTTTCTTATGGGAATTTTTATTACACATTCAGCAGTTTAATACAGTTTAATTAAACCCCCCCTGCTTGGATTTACTGTCAGATTTGCATTATGTGCGAAATTGGGTATAAAAAAGGGAAATAAAACCACTCATAGTTTTTAGAATTTATTTCCCACCTTACATTGGAAATAAGTCCACTTCACAAAAGTGGTTTTATTTCCCACCGTTAGGTGGGACTTATTTCCCTTTTCCTTTCATGTGGACCGGGCAAACGATACTAAGGTTTCATTCATCGGGCATATACTTTATTCCGACCAAATATTGAAGATTAAAGACCTCTACCAAGTCGTCTGCCGATGCCTTAAATAGCCCGGCTGATAGGCCGCCTAGTCGAGCAGCATTGATGGACTTCAGTTTATACATTGACATTGCTTTAATTTTGTTCAAATGGACGAAAATTAGGGCTTTCATAAAATTCCAGATTAAGTATGGTTCGTTCTGCTTGACAGCAGGATTTTGGTCGTCTTCGCCATTGAACAGTCTGCAGAAGTGGTTTCCATATGGTAAGAATGGACGGTGAGTATGGTACATAAGGTTTCTTTGCTCATCCCTGCATTTCTCTGGTTGGCCCCCTTGACAAGTTACTTTAATCTTATAAAAATATGTGTGATATTTATCACCTCTTTTTTCCTAAATCGCTCCCTTTTCATCCTTTTTTTGAGAAGCTAATGTTCTTCCCTCCTCTTTTCTAATAGAGCTCAGGAGCCAGGGCATTAAATGCCATTTTTGTAGAAATTACCAATAGTATCCGAATGCAGGTGTCCTTCAGAAAGGGAGCTAATATCCAAGTGAATTGCATTAACATTACTACCAGATAAGTGTTTTCTACAAAAATTGATTTCAGTCAATATTCTAAATGTTAGCAGTCTTTGTAGTAGGGCCTCATGGAACGACTATTCTCGTAACTACCATCGTAATTGTAAATATGCTCAAAGAAGTTTAGATACTTTTTAGTAGAAAAAATGAGCCATTGTCACCATAGTCATATGGCATCTAATTCAGAAACATTTCGTTTCAACAAAACGGAAATGCAACTGCATGACAAACGTCAACAGCAATCATGCAAAGAGCAAATAGCGTAACGACTATACACTTATTGGCATCACCAATTTTTGATCCAAATATTGGCACCCCATGATTTCGTGCGCGGATTGTGCGATTTGAATCCTTGTGACATCTGTTTTTCGGAACATATTCTATTCGCAAAGTTGTTAGTGTTGGATAACAAGACAAGAAGCATTAAAAGACCACATTTTCCCGAAAATATTTAGAGCACCTTTTTATATCATTCAAAACCAATCTCTCACATCAATACAGTCGTCTTTATGTAGCACCAAATCATTTAGACATTTTCATCTCGTGATAAAATCATTAAATTGGAGTAACCTTACCAGTTTCCCGTTCTCATGAGAACTTAAACCAGCACCATGCATCCATGTCTGTCCATGCAACTTAACAACACTGCACCATGTCGATCTTCAAGGTCTGCATTAAGAGCACACAGCGTTCGTCCACAATGGACGGACAATTCGGCCAACATTCTGATTTCATTCATAAATTGCAAAGTACCGGCGCGCGCAGAAAAAAAAATCGTCCAACGAGGAGCAATGCAGAAAAAGAGGAGGAAAACAATGCGCTCCACAAAAATGAACATGTGAATCGTATCGCGAGAAGGAGTGCTCCAGAGTCCAGACCTTTTTGCATCGCGCATCGTCGTGTGTTTTGTGCATCCGTTCGGCTGCGGAAGCTATCACTCCATTCAAGTTTTACAGCACAGAAGTGGACGTGAATTGTTTCCTCCCCCTCGTATAGATGCCCCTGGAACATGACGGATGCTGAATGCATTTTGCCGTGTGAAAAATTGCGTTTAAAAAAGTACCTACTATGTACTTACACTCGTTTCTTGATTTTGTTCTTTAATTTGCTTAGGATTGTCAGTGGTCGTCATTGCTTTCAAGGATTTGCCACTGTGTTTGAAAAATAGAGTAGATCCCTACTCTCCAGGGTGTATGCTCATTCGAAAGTATTTTGCGAGGCAATACAATTTTGTGCTATGCGTGTTTTGTGATTTTAATCACCCATTGGGAAGGACATTGACAATAATGAGGTATTCCCCGGCGTTATGTGTTAAAGTGTCACCTCCAATGAGAATTGTATGACGAAGAGGATACCTGTTGAAATGTCTTGGACAATGGTGTGAGTGAAAATGTCGTCGACCCACCCTGTTGAGATTTTTTATGGTAAATGACAAAGCAATTGGCTTTCAAATAGCATTTCCTGCAGATTATTGTAACGTTGGGTATGAGTTTACAAATCAGGACACAAGGTACACAGCGGAAAATACCCGTAAATAAAAGCGATAAAAATCGTATTTAATTAGATTTACAAATACTTTTCAATATTTTGCAGAAACAGTATTGCGTTTCAAATCGATTGGCATTCTGTTTGTTACTTCTGTGTGGTGTTTGGACACTTTGATTTAACCATTTCTAATCTAATTTTGGGTACCAAGCGAATCCTTGAAATTTTGTATGCAGTAAGAAATTGTTTTTGAATAAAAGTTTATATGAATGTGACGTGCCTCAAATCAAGGACAAAGATATGTAGAGAGGTATGTATTTACAAACAAAAAATAAGTTATACGTGTTGGTAGAGTTTAGATACCTACTTCTCTGGAGTGAAAACTATACCGATTAAAAACGCGCTAAGTATAAAATGTAATTGTCCAACACAAAGAACGAACATTAAATTATAGACATAGGTCTAACCTCCTGGTCACGTTGTCAGAACTTGAACTTATTCCGTATGTCGACATTTTTTTCGATAGTAGGTTTTCTTCTCACACTCGTAGAAGTAGATATAGACAAATTTAAAAAAAACATAATTTAAAAAAAATACATTTCGTCTTCTTCAAGACACAGATGGCATACTCCGGAAAGTCGACGGGTTTAATTTGATATCTTAAAGCTTAAACCATGACGACCTACAAGGTCCAATTTATGGAAAGTCTTTATAAAGGACTGAACAGTTCTTTGGCTGCCCTTAGACATGCAGTACTCTCTTTTCTTGCATACCCAGGTTTTTAAAATCCGATTAAGAATTTCTATTTTCTACTGAAGGTTGGAAGTACTGTTAGGTATAGGCACTAGGCAGGCATCTCTCATCTAGAGGAATTCACTACAATTTGGCTATGTTTCTAGAGCATACAAAAAAGTCTTTATTGGAGGGAGTTTAAAAAACATTGTATAAGACCAACTTGAAGGGGCAATTGTGGCTGCTTAATTTTCGGTGTGAAAATTATTCATCTAACGCCTTTCATATTGGATTTTGAACATGTTGCTCTTGGGTCCGTGAAAACCATCTCCCACACCCGAATTAATGTTACAATCAAGTGGTGTATTATATGGCAGTTTGAGGAGCTATTGCTAACCCATTTTCTTTGCTTGTTATCTCCCATGCAAAACCATTTCTATAGCAACAGGGCTTTTGGATTGCGATCTGTGGTCGCGCCGATTATGGCTAATTGGGGAAGAGCAGAGAAGCAGCGGATATGGAACCTCTCTTCGAGATAAACTACCCAATTTCGCAAATAGAACCGGTACTCCCACTGAAATGCCCGGCACATAGAATCTTTCTGACCGCTTACCCCCCGTGGTATCACAATGGACCAATCAAATTTGGTCTAAGTGTGTCCCCGTTTCTTTCTGGGACAGCCACCTTACCTAACCTAACCTAACCTATCACTTCCGACTAAAAACTGGGAAATCGGGAAGTGGGATGACAAAAAATTATGTTCTTTATGTATGTGCACTAATTTGAATCAATGAAGGGTCTCTTGCTCCTTTTGTCAATATTAAATTTGTTACTAAATTTGATTTTTAGTCAATTATTTTAAAAATCTAAAAGCAATAACAAATAGATGTCAAATCTGGGACGTCAGTTTCTTTTTCATCGGTGGATGATGATAACTACAGAACAATTACTCCCATTTTGTTAGACACGGATATGGAGGACTAACATCCACAAAGCACTTTTGACTGAAAGCGAACGTCTTTGCTTGCACTCGGAATAGAAAAGAATAAGCAAAACTCTGCCTCATTGTAGCGAAAATGCTGCATTTTTTACATATTTATGTCAATGACTTCATAGAAGCCTCGGCCATCCACATTCTCCTCCCTTTCAAAAGCAGAGAAAGTTATAGGTGTCTTAACACAAGAATCATGGATTGCCACGTGGTTCGAGGACTCACGACTCCTGGATATAAAATTCTGTATGGGGCTTATTAAAAATCATATTTTAACCACCATATTAAAAGAACGATATGTACGACTTTTAGCACATTAACAGGGTTTACTGGGACGTATTTAGGACGACTCATTCAAAACATTACCACTGTCTTAAACATTTTTAGGTACCTACATTGTTCCAACTCTTAGATGGTTAGATCAAGTTCATAACCTCTCCTATACCCGTATGGGGATTGCCCTTGATGATTTGGAGTTGATGGCGGAGGATCGAAAGCAATGGAGGGTCCACTTGAGCAACTGGTCTTCAATTGAACTGTGAAAATGACTCAGGACGATGCTTGTACAGATACTTCTATCGTTGATTGAGTTTTTTGAGCATGAATGCCTAACCTAGTTCGAAAATTTTACCCAATCTATGCTAGTACTTAATTTCAAATTCCAGCTAATCTTGATAAAATTATATAAATAATGATTTCAACCTACCGCCAGAGCAGACTTTTGCACTTGAAACCCATTTATTGTTATACAAACAACTATTTCGTAATACCTGTGCAATTATATATTTAATGAAATTGCATATAGCAATTTGGTTCCTAATAACCTCCCACAGACGCAAAGCAAAACAACAGCAAAATGACCATCATAATCCTCTTAAATAACATTAATTACAATCACTATTATCCGTGTATCCATTTGCAGGATTATTCGCATCCACAATCGAGTTGTAAATCATATCGTATTTCAAAAAATCGCCTCCAACAATCAAATGAGTTTCGAATTTCAAATCACTTGCTCAATCCTTGTTAGGCTCAGGATCAAGCAATTCTACACTCAATCTCGTATAAATTGATTGCTATTTATTTTGATAATTGGCTACGATCGATCGTTACTGAATTGCACAATTCCAGGTCCGAGCTGATGTGCGGTGCACTCCGCATATGATATGACCACCCAAATGCGCTCGTAGCAATTTTATATGTATATGCGCGCACAATCCATCGATTATTGCAAAACCAACCAAGGCGCATGTAAAATCGGTAAGACCCACACGATCGTATCGTCAGTGCCCGAGTCAGTGAACATTAATTCAGCGGATTCGAATGGATCTCTTAAGTACCATCTTGTGAATGTTGCGAACCGGAGCACCCCATATACTAACTGGAGGCAATTCCTGCGCCCATCTAAAGAAGACGAAACTAATTTGCTATTGTGAAAAAAGAAGCGAACTTCAATTTAGTATCTCACCTTGTTAGTGATATTGAGTAATGGTAGTTGACCGCTGGCAATTGCAATGATGTACAACAGTGATATGTGTATGATAAGCTATTGCTTTTCAGACGCCCGTTCTATTGCAGTTAAACGAATATACCAGGGTGTCCGCGTTTAAGCCCTAAAGCTTTTAGAGCATGACTTCGTAGTTAGTTCTCAGAGAAGAAAGCGCTTGTTAGATGGAGCTACTGAGTTGGAATGTTATAGTATTACAAAGTAACAACATTCTGAATTAAAATTAACTGACAATTCTTTTAAAATTTGAGGTACTACATAATTTGTTTCCCATTTTTGGCAATTGCTTAAAAGAGAAAAAGAAAATAAATAGGTGGCGCAACAGGCGGGTGACACCCAAGGCCTAGCTTCTCGCAACCATTCGTTTTGTGTGAGTTTCTATTTTTGGGACGAATGGAAGGGACCTACAAATTTTATGCCGAGTCCGGACGGCTAAATTGAGAAGCTTTTTCATGACAGTCGTACTTTCGGATGTTTGTCAGACGTTCGCGAGAGGTGGCGCAGTAGAAAAAAACTTTAAGATGTAATTTGTGTTTCTACGGGGATCGAACCTGGGATCCCTCGCACAGTAGTCCAGCACACTAACCACTGCGCTACTAATTTAACGCAGGCTGCAATTCTCTGCGAGCACAGACATCGACATGACTCTGGCATAGTGGCATTAGCGATGAATTGACCTTTGAAACGGGGGTTCCATTATTTCACAGGACCAAAAGTCTATCACTCTTTCTGCTAATCGTATATTGTACTCATTGCAGATAGCGTTGTTCGTTATGTAAATGTGTCCTCTTCGAAATGTATAACTATACCCCTTTGGTATTTTCGTGGTTGAATAGTTGTCCCTATTGTCACATTTCTTTGAACCTCGATAATTAGATAAGTTTCGTTAGAGATAGCCTTCGACTGGGAAATGTAAAGAAGAACTTTTCCTGTGTATGTGAACAAACGTTTGCAGCTTTCTAGTGATAGAAGCGGTCATTTTCAATGTCCAACAGAAAGCAGATTCAATATTGTAGCGAACAGTATGCAGCTCGAGGTCTTAGCTTATTGTATTGTTTCGCCTGTATCTCTTTTAACTCTTTTAACCAGCATTGCATATCTACTTGACCGGTTGAACGAGTTCCTTCAGATGTAAGTATTAAAATGTATTGTTTCTTAGGAAGTTATGACAATTAAGGGCACCTGTCAACTTGACAACGATGTCCTGTCAAATTTTAAGTCATCCCTACTCGGAAAAGAGCAAGCAAATTATTGTAGATCGAAGAGCAGATAGGAGGATAAGCATAGTCGCAGTCGCAGAAGTGACGACATTAGCTAAAATTAGTGTTTCTTTTGGTTGTTCTTGGTCTTGCGAATAAATAATCACTTCTAAATTGAAACTGATGACTACATATTTTTATAGAATTTATAGAACGATTGTCATCATATTTTCAAGACAAAGCGGCTTTCACCAACCAAAGCAGACCTCCTAGTCGAAAGTGCCTGGGAGTAAGAAATGTTGTTTTTTCAGCCGTAATTTTTGCCTTAGAATCGGTTTTGTTGAAATGGTTGGTGCTCGATTCGTATGTCATTAAACGTTTCTCAAAAACCCACTTTTTGATCACGATTTACTGATTCCGTCAATATTGTTATGCGTTTAGGAAATTTACGGCCTAAGGGCTCTACTTATTATTGGATTACATATTCGTGGATTCAAAGGGTCTTCATGCTGGTACATTGGTGTTTATACGTTCCACGCGATTTAACCAGCGGTTCATGTTCATAAACTTCCCTTTTTTCCCTTTAACAGCCAGACTGATATTCGCCGCCCCAGTTTCAATACTTCGCGCTACTGACAGCTCGCTGGTTTCTCTCGGTAATGTCAAGATTATCAGCGTATGTACCTACAAGCAGTGTTGACAGAATTTTAAAATTCTATGATAAATAGAAAACAAAACAAAAATTCTAGAATGAAGGTATGAAGATTAATATGTACCATGCGGAAAAAAAATGTTATCAGGATTTCAACTAAATTCCTAACGAATTTTTCGATGTATAGAAAAAAATCAAAAGGTGCACCTATTCCGTTTAACATTCTGGTTAATAATTTATAGGGTAAAGTACCCAGTGACCGACACCCTTAAGAGAAGTTTTGACTTTGAAAATTCATAACTTTTTCTTCGTTGCATCAATTTTAATGATGTTTATTTAAAATATAACTGCAAATAATTTCCTATAAGAAAGTTGTAACAACAGATATGTAAGGAATTCCATAAAATAAGTAAAACAGCAAATTGTAATACCTTACCAGGTTTTTAGTTACGGACACCATTTTTTCAGTAGTCGACACCCTAAAATATTAGTAATGGACACCCCCTTTTCTTCACAGGCCAGTGGTAAATTTTGTGAAAATAAAATATAATAAAAGAAAACATTCTCAGCTCAAATAAATAAACTGAGTTTTTTTTTAAGTTAGCGGACCAGTCAAACGTTGATTATCCTGCTCGTACATTTTCATTGTCCTTCAATTGATCTGCAGCCGTTCTATTTAACCGATGTGTCCCGACTGATTTTAAAATTTTTTTTGTTTTTGAGTGTTTAATATTTGAAATTGTGTGGGACCGGATCGCAGCGCCGCCTCTCGGGTCCAATTGTGAATCTACACCATTCTTGGACCCACTCAAACACACAAAATTTCATCAAAATCGGTCCAGCCGTTTAGGAGGAGTTCAGTTACAACACACGTACAGAAGAATTATATGTAGACATACCTACACTTTAAAAACAAGTAAAAGTGTTATCATCGGCCTGGCCGATGCTTTGATACCCTCCACTGTAAGTACTAGTATAGGTACACGCATGTGTCTAATATTGGTTTTGTATGGGAGGTACGAGAACTACTTGACCGACATGGACAATTTTTAATAATAACTTGACAACTGTAAAAACAAGTCCTCTCACAAAATTTCATTCACCTATGTCGACCTGCAGGTCATAAATATAAGACCTCTCATAAAATTTCAGTTGCCTAAGTCGATTCGTTTGGACGCTATCGTGTTTTCAACAGACAGACAGACAGACACGGCTAAATCGATTCAGAATGTGATCCTGATTCAGAATATATATACTTTATAGGGTCTCCGGTGAATCCTTCTCGGCGTTACAAATGTAATGACAAAGTTAATATACCTTCCTGTGGAGGGTATAATAAATACAAAGCAGTACCTAAAACAAAAACTAGATACCAACCTCAAAAGGAATTTAAAAAAAAGGATATAATCATAGGAGGGTTCACCATACCGGACGTAGAAAATGTGAACATAACACTTTTCTTGGAGCATTTTTTCTGAAATTCATGAACACTTTTCTGTTCCGCCTTTCGTATTAGATAACCGCTTTCATGATTTTATGTAATCAGTGAAGGATTTGCTGTTCTTCATCAGTGGTCAGTATAGTTTCCGGTCCAGAAGTTGGCTTTTGTACCTACTTGCGGACCAGTTTGATAAGGGGTTACGAGGAACGTTAAATTTAGCCGCACGCAAACCTTTTTTTTGACCTTCTCAAAAAAAAATTTAGAATTTTCAAATAAAAGCCTGAGAAATCGTTAGAGATTTAAAACTAACGGCTAAAAGGTATGCAAATACAAAGATAATATTGGTGGTGTCCATAACTAATATCCTTAAAAATGTTCATTTGCGCCAGTAATAGACACCTGTGTCGGTCATTAGATTTATTGAACATTTCATTTCAGTTACGGACACCCCACGTAAATTTAAATTGTTTTGTTATTTTAATAATAACTGACTAACAAATAGATCGACTACTTAATTATTTTAAATAAAATTCACTGTTCACATTGTTATTATACACGGTTATATTTTTAAAATAATGATCTGTACTTACGTGTTTCTTAAGGAAATCTCAAGTTTTCTGATATTCCTAAAGGTTTCATACCAAAGTCTATTATCACAGGGCACTGAACGACTACAAAATATAAAGAGAAGTCATTTCTTATGACATTTAAGTGCCTGAACACGTTAAAAATAGCTTCCGTAACATCCAGCCACAGGAAACCTTAGAAAAATGGAAAAACAGTGGCAGGTGACCATAACTGAGAAGGTGTCGGTCACTAGGTAGTTTACCCTATGTCAGTTTTAAAACTTCACGGCAGACCAGTGGACAAACGAGTTCTGTAAATGGTTGTATAGCGAACGTCGCGTCGTTTCATTTTACATTTATTTAAAATTGGAAAAAAAATGTGTTTGTATTTTTGTTCATTCCCCAATTCGCATACATTTTCACTAAATGTTTGCATTTTATGCATTGGCGTGTGTTTTGGCGAATCGCCAGCGAGTCTTCCATTGACATTCGCTGCGACCGCGACTTCAACCATTTGACACAATGCATGCATCTCTCGCGTTCTCTATTGTACAAATGAACTCCCATCAGACGAAATTTTAATATACCTATATATCTAATTCTATATAGTTAAGAAAAATGCTTTCAAGATTTTGCACATACTTATGATTTAGCCTTAAAAATGTCGAAATGTCGTCACTGTAGTTGAACGGACTTTTGACAGTTTCCTCAGTGTGTCGATGATGTATCTCAGTATTCTAGTATTGCCAAGGGATCTTAGAATCTTATAGGATTTTGATCTTGCCCCATCAAATGAGCTCGTCGTCAGTTACTGAAGTATCTAATATCTACTACTGCATATTAGTTGATACTTGATAGCCAAAAGGTTTGGTGACATATTTTATGCTCAAACCCTTTGAATGATGAATTGAATTGTATACATTGTATGGCTTCATCCGAATTGCAATACCTAACTGCTGTCATATTAAGTAAACATCAAAACTCTGAAGAAGCATTAAACACTCAGACGTGTACTGTGATTGATGGATTTTATTAATGAGTTTATTAAAATTCCCCTGTGGGTTAATTCCTTTACGCATGTAAACACAAAATTAATCACTATCGTCAATATGGAATGATCCAAAAGTCATTGAGCGATCGTCGTTCATATACCTACCACTCTTGCTATAACATACCAATAAAAATAAATTGGTAGCGGTATATTCTCCACTGACAGTGAATGCCATTTGTCAGCCTTCAATTAATGTTGGTTTTCTTAAGCACGTGATCCTGCAGTGGTTTCCTTCATTGGTAATGCACAAAAACAAAAAAAAAATCCACTTGACTTCATGTTTTGTCTCACCGCGCCGATATTAGCAGTTACATCAGAATTGATGAATTTGAAATCGTTTAACAAATTGTTTTCATCCTTGTACCGCGGAGGCCGCACTTAGGAAGAAAAAGCATTTCACGGAACACATTTGTGGTAGAGCCATGCCATGATGCCAATTCTCCTGAGAATCACCACCAGATACCCGTCGTGTCAAAATCAGTAGGTGTCCCTATGTGTACGCTGACGCCCCAAAAACAATATAAAGTTCGATATTATTAATGGGAGTATCATCTGTAAGATATCACAATTTGATATGATTCGTTGTCCTTTAGTCTTTTTTTTTTTTGTTTTTGTATACTTGCTGATGTCTGGTCTCGTACTTTGTGCGATGACCATGATCAATGATCGATTTATTCGATCTGATATAGGATTTGCGATCGCTCGTAAATTATTTCGTGGAACAATTGTTTTTAGTTGCGTTCGTTGTTGGTTTTTCATTTTGTTTTTTTTTTTTTAT
The DNA here is from genome assembly GCA_949372485.1 of Cheilosia soror. Classification (NCBI taxonomy): domain Eukaryota; kingdom Metazoa; phylum Arthropoda; class Insecta; order Diptera; family Syrphidae; genus Cheilosia; species Cheilosia soror. Next base: position 60,661,924 of record OX443563.1, on the reverse strand, counting down.
GTGGATGTTATAATTCCCATGATGATGATGATGGTATATGATGGGCTAACCGAGGGGATCCCTTAAAACAGCCGACATTGACATGACGGCCGAAAAACGATGATTGATTTTGCGATCATTGCATGCTACACATCCGATGTAGGTAGGTATTGTGTCGTCGAGATTTCATCGATTCGCCTGGAGATTGTCATACATTTCCCGACATTTGGGACGGATTTTCGCAAGTCGCTTCGGTCAAATATTGTGTCTATCCAAACGATTGTTGTCAGTTTAATTTATAATATCTGCCGGCAACATGTCACTGAGTGTAAAAACGGACACAGTTTCTGTGAAACGTAACGCTTTTTTATACGAAATGTGATTCTGCTTCTGTTATGATTGTTTATTACCGTTGTCATATTTTCTTTATGGATTTTGAATAAATGCATGATTTTGTACAAAAGCGCGTTGGGTAACACTTTGTCAGTGACGAATGGGAGAGAAGTTACCTGCGCCGAAAATGTGGTCAATAAAATGTGTTACTGTTTACTGTCTTATATTTTATATAGCTATTTCTAGGTAACTTTAAAGAAGAATTGAAATTTTATTTTATAAATTGTATAGCTATACATTTTTGTATGCAATTCAAAGAAGAACTGTCTCGCCTTGGAGTCTGATGTAGGTAGTGGCTAAGTGGTAAGTGTACTGGAATGTTAGACTCCCGAAAAACACAAATTACCTACATCTTACCCCCAGTATCACAGTAAGAGTTTAAACTACACTTTCAGTTTAAGGCTGGGTGTTCGAGGGTATATGATTTTTCGCCCCGATGGGGCTTGCAGGGCTTAAGAGATAATTGATTGCAGTAAACGGCTTTCGACAGTAAATAAATAGACGCTGTTAGTGACCGTCTTAGAATTTTTATTTTTTGACTTTTATGTACCATAAAGTCCCAAAAACGTCATTTTTTGGGTGTTTTTTTTTTCGCCCCGGTGGGGCAATATCTAATTGGAACTTTTTTATTTTTTTTATGATTTTATTTTATAGTTAATGGATTAAATTAGTTAGTGACCGTCTTCGAATTTTGATTTTTTGAGTTTAACTATTATAATCTGCAAATTAAGGTGACCAAAAGGAAACAGTGTTTGTAGAGCAACCAGAACTTATTTTTGTCAGCTTTTCAAAACAGAATAACATTCAAACATTTATGTATCCGTTCGTTGAATACAAATTAAAGATTTGGTTCATAAAATAGTTAAAATTGCATTTTGAAAAGTTAACAATTTAACAGCAGTTTCATTTTTGTTTCAGAACTCACGCTCACATATGCAATGTAGTTCACAAAATATCCGACACAGCGCTAATCGTTTTCTCTATAATTTTGCTCTCTCGCGAGAGTCTGTAATTTGCAGATTGTTGTTTTGCCGCATTCGTTGCCACTGGGATATGGAGAAAACAAGTTTGGATCCTTTTTTTGGTTTTCTGATAGATACATACTATACTAATTACTTAATAATATTATTGTTGTTGTTTTAAGTCAATCGAGCATTGTGATGTGAGGCATAGAGGCAGATTGGATATCATCGTAGACGTTATACGTATACCTACAAAACGGTACACGTACGTAACATAATTAAATTATGAATATGATAGGGAAATCAAATCGAAATGAAAAATTATATTGAGCGGAATATTTTTAAGGGATGATGAATGATGATTGATATGGATTGAGGGCTTGAGAAGATTTGAGAATATGTATGGGAGTGGGAGATGGGAGGTGAATGATGATTTTTTTTATTATGAGTTGAGTTCAAATCAAACTACCTAAATGCAATTTTGGGTCATCGTAAATAAAATACCTACTGTATGAGGAAAGGGGTTGGTTGCTTTGCTGTTCCCTATTTTAGGCCGAACTTTTCAAAATAGATTAGTGGTTGTGTGTTTTAATATTTTGAAAATTATTGTGTGTAGTATAAGTATATATACACAACATCCGCTTTTATTGGTGATATTAAAATGGTCATCTATTCATAAATCATAATGATTGGTCAATGTTTTGCATGACCAGTCTGGAGAAGAATTGTTAATTTGTGTTGAGGTTACAAATTCTAGAGACAACAATAATATGTGTTCCTGTGGGCAAACTCATTGTTTGTTATTACAACATTTGAAGGCAAACTAATATATAGAACTGGGTAATGTTTTGTTGTAGGTACTTTAAACGTTGTGCAGGTAACTCATTCACGATATAAAAACAGTGTTCTACAGGATGCTATTTTTGTATTTCATGCCGCATGTGGTTGGTTTGTAAGGCGGCCCTAGATTAGGTGCAGCTTTGAAGCTCCTCTAAAAAAACTTTTTCAATGCCTACCGACTTCACAGTGTTTAAAATACTTAAAATGATAGTACATACTCAATATCTATCTACGTACTAGCATGGCATTTCTCACCCGGCTTCGTTCATGTTATTTTTTTTCCGCATGATGCTGCCGTATATCTACAAAATTGATCTCATTATAGTCATATCCTCGGTCATATCTCTGTAGAGTGAAGATAATTACAATAAGTAATTTTTCTCTTCTAAAGGGTGGAGGGGGATAATTAAAAAAAAATGCCAAAAAAGCCAAAAACTATTATGTATTATTTTTTTTTTCAAACACTATTTGGGAGTAGTACATATAGGACATACATATGTACATATATCCATCCTTCAATCGAATGGAAAATATGAATTTTCCTATATAAACTTTGATGAAACTTGAGTTTGGTTCTTACCATTTGGGCTAGGCGTCCCCAATCAGTCAGGACAAACTTTTTATTAAATTAGATAATCCATACCTACATCCATAAATGGTGCGAGCAGGGCTGCAGCCGTTTGTTTTTGGATAGGATTTATATTCTATATAAATATATAATATGTAGATATACTAAAAAGGAACCCAAACCCACAAAACAAAGCAATAATAACAAACTAGCCCTAACAGGTTTTTATAAACATCCAGCATAAAATGCCAAAAAATAAAAGCTAAGGTCAGGAATGAAAATTTGTATACATATTATGGATTTTAGATATTATTATTAAAATATTTCGATTTGTGCTTACGATTGCGATTGTACGTCGCTATGATGACGAAGGCGATATTCATAAGTGTGCGTTAGGAAATTCTATATCACACACACTTTTGGTTTCAGTGTATTAGATAAACAACGTTTGCAGCAACAGGAGCAATAGCAACAGCAAGCACAGCTTGTCCCTTTCCCTTCCCTTTGGTTGTTTTGATTTATTTTGTTGTGCAGACAATTTTGTATTATTTTTATTAATTGAGCTGAGCGAGTCTGCACTCTGCAGTCACAATTGTGATCTTGGTAAGGGAGGGTGTGCTCGGCTATTTTTAATTCTGTGCACTAATACATGTAAACACGTTTACTTGAGCACAGAGTTCGTAGCTGAGGGAGACCCACCCTTAAACCTCAGTTCAATAATAAATTCGATTTCAGAGTTTCGTTTAAACCTTGAACGGAGTTCATTCTGTAGTTTAAGTTTTAAACTACAGTATTCTGCCGTTTAAACCTCAGATCAGGTGATTGTCAAAAACACTAATATTTGACGTTGTTTGTGTGTTGTTTGATAGAAAATACAAGGAACGATTTTGAAAAAGTCGTATAAAAGCTTATACTGTACAATACTGTCAAAAATTTCGTTAAACTTAGTTCAATTGAATTGAAGTTCAGATTATATTGTGAAACCGGGCGAGTTGAACTTCGAATTTAAACTCACGTTCAGGTTCAGTTGAACTATAGTTTAAACTTCCAGTGTAAAACTGGGGGTTAGGGTTTCCTCAATTGCGACAACTCTCGCGAACTCTGACAGAAATGTAATTCGCGGCATATATGTAGTTAATGAGTCTGTCTATAAGCCCCGGTGCACACTTGCGATTTTTGACGCGCGGTGCCGCAGCATATTGATATTTTCTTAAAACAAAAAAAAGGTTTATTATTTTTATTGTCCTTGTTACAACTTGTTAAAACAGCCCGTTTTTATTTATTTTTTGAAAGCTATTATCTTGTTATATTCCGAACAGGTTTTGCTGATTTATTGTTGATGGATTTTGTAATTAAAAAAATGTGCACGACTGGGTCAAACGTAACTTTCTCGTTTATTGCGAATCTCGCAGAATCTCAGAGTCACCCACTTAAGATGTACGCAGGTTTAGTAATTGAACTCTTATTAATTAAAAAAGTAATACATACTACATAGACATACGTAGATATTCGAGTTTTTTTAGAAAAACCAAGTACGTGATCATATTTAGAATGATTATGTTGTCTTAAATTATGTATTTTGATCAAAATCGTTAGAGCGGTTTTTTGTAAAATTATGCTGACAAATGTTACGATTTTGATTCGAAAAGCACTGTTATTAAACTGTTTAGCTGAAAACTGAGTACGACGTATTCTTCAGGATATAAACATTACCTAGCAGTTACATTTTTAACCAAATCGAAAATGGCGTTTTCGAGATATGTGTAGTTTTTAAAGTACCGTTTTTAGCGATTGGGATGGAAATCGAAGGACGTATTCATGGTTCAAAAACACTGCTTTTCAACTGTTTAGCTCAAAACTGAGCAAGTGGTATGCATTACTATGGATTTCAGCATTACCTGACAGTTCGGTCTGAGCTTTAATGCTACACGCATCGAATATAGCGAATTTCTTAACCGCCTGCCTCTTTCGTGTGTTTCCAAAATTTATAAACGCGCGAGATCGCCAAATACCGAGGACAATCTATTGTCCTCGGATAAAAAACTAAAGTCACTTCCCAAAATGTCTAAAAGTAAAAAAGATTCCAACTCCAATTATTGGAGTCCTTTACAATGCTTGCCGGATAGTGACAATGACAGTGATTGTGAAAAAATGGACGACCATGTGTTGCCAAATAAATCCACGAAAGTAGTTGTTCCCCCTATAAAACTTCTACAAAAACCAAGTGAATATGTGCATGACCTAATGAAATCTCTAAGTGTCGCCGATTACTCCATAAAAAGAATATCCATTGGCATAAAAATTATGTGCGAAAGTATGGATTCCTATAAATGTGTTCTGGACAAACTAAAAGGTGAAAATTTACAATACTTCACTCATGATTTGAGAAGCGAAAAAGCTTTTAAAGTCGTTTTGTTTGGATTAGGTGCATACGACACAACCAAATTAAAAAATGAACTTCTGAGACTCGGTCTTAAGTGTAAAGAAATTAAAATGGTTACTAAGAAGTACGAAAAATATACTGACACTTTTTATATAGTTTCTCTAGAAAGTGGCACAATAAAACTCATTGACTTAAAAAAAAATGTTCGGTCTATATTTCACACTCAAATCAAGTGGAATTTTCATCGTCACCAAAAGAATAGAGTAACACAATGCCGGAACTGCCAAATGTTTGGTCATGGCGAGAAAAATTGTCATATAAGGACATATTGTTCAATCTGCGCTGGTCATCACAAAACTGCCGACTGCACCAGTTCCAACAATGTCAAATGCGCGAACTGCCATGGTAATCACAAATCAACCGACAGCGCATGCGCTAGCAGATGTACGTACATGGAAATGAGACAAAAAACGGCAGCCAAAGCTCATCGCCCTGTACCTGTACCACGCCATAACAACAACAATAGCCGCAGCATCAATATCCCATTGCAATCAATGAACGATTTTCCATCTCTGCCAACACGCACCGCTACGAAGCATGTAATAAATTATAGCAACACCCCTCGCCCAAAAGCATGGGAGTACACCACTTCAGTATCAGCTGCAATACCACCTATAATAGACAACAACAATGCTTCCACGGGATGCACCAGCACTAGTGGAGAGTTGTTCTCAATGGAAGAATTAAATGTACTCGTAATGGAGATGATTACCAAGCTAAGTACTTGTAAATCCAAACTAGATCAATTTAATGCTATCGCACAATTAGCGACTAAGTTTTTGTATAATAATGTTAAGTAATCTAAATGGTAGTAATATTAATATTATAACATGGAATGCCAGAGGTATTCGTAACAAACATGTAGAATTCATACATTTTTTACAGAATAAGAAAATTGACATTGCAATGGTCACTGAAACATGGTTAAAATCTAAAATTCGAATCTCAACGACGGAATATAAATGTTATCGGGTAGATAGAAAAGACAGAAGAGGTGGGGGTGTTGCAATTCTGATTAGGAGATCAATGCAGCATGAGTTTTTGTCTTGCGTGCAAACTCGATATGTAGAAAATATAGGAATTGAAGTAACTTTACATAACCAAAGAAAAATCAAGATATATTGTGTATATTTTCCCGGCAAAATTACAGGAGGCTTAACACCTGATGAAAAACGTTTCGCACTGAAAAGTGACTTGCGAAAACTGTTTAGTATAAATGGTGCATTTTTAATGGGGGTGATCTAAATTGTAGACACCGAGACTGGGGTTGCATTAGAGCAAACTCATGGGGAAATATTTTGTCCGATCTATCTGTTATGTTGCCTATGTCCATCTTGTTCCCTCCTAGTCCTACTTATGTCCCAGCTAGTTCCCGTGGAAATCCGTCCGTGTTAGATCTATTTATTACAAATGTCCCTGGTCTAATGTCTCAACCAATTTCATTAAACGAGCTAAGTTCTGACCATAATCCTGTTATT